>JAHKKF010526053.1:0-14073 GCA_019740295.1 Labeo calbasu
GTTTGTATCACTCAATTACAAGAAAAAACTCAGAATTGTTCTCATAAACTCAGTTCTGAGAAAAAAAATCTGAATTGTGAGTTCAGTGTTGGAAAAGGTCTTCCATGTATTTGTCATTATTGATGACCGTTTAAAAAAAAATTGTGATGTTAATGAAGATTTAATTACAATTATTTATTTAGCATTTTCATTTTTCATCAATGACAAACATTTTCAATTTTAATTTCTTACATACTGATGATACAGTGTATAACCAGAATGCACCAAGTTGTTTTGAAATAAAGTAAATATAATTTAATGTTGTTCTGAGTTTGCATGAACAGCTGGGTTGCGATTTGGAAACGTCGCAAGGAAAAAATGTACAGAACCATCCTCGAGGGGAAAAGTTCACGCTGCAGAGCTACAGCCGTCTGGAAACGACGGCACCTGTGCAATCAAATGCGTAACCCTTTCCCCTGCTCACCCAGAGGTCATTGACGAGGAAACCAGATTATTCGGATATCACCGTAACCCTGGAAACAGTCGAGCTCTCTTTGGCGAGGGAGAGAAAGCCCGGCCATCCCAGACCGAGGGCCACGTCTGGCTCGGTGTGCTGCGTCGTGAATATGAAGCAGCTCCGTATCTGCACTGCAGCCGTTGCAGTGCCGCAGGTTTCTAGAGCAGGGTCAGCCCAACCCATCCCGTCCCATCAGCCCTGTCCGCACATGTACATCCACCACAGACCCGTTCCTAATCTCCGCTCCGCTGCTGCTCTCTGGAGTCTCCTTACCGCACCGCCTCAAATCCAGTCGGATGCGATCTCAGCACTCTTTTGGATTTATTTTATCTCCGTTTTCTGTTAACCTTCCCACCGTGGAAACCACTAGAGCAGTCGGGCCAAAAAAAAGGCTAAGACGAAGGCTCAAGATTTGTTTTCCCTGCTGTCCTCATTTGGCACGGCGACTTGGAACGCCGCGATTCCACCTGCAAAAAGGCCACCCCGAATCCCAGACATTCCCTGAGTTCGGATACTCTTCGTTTGTTCATTCGAGAAGATAATGGCCTATTCAGTTTGCTTTGAGGCTGAAAAATATGCCACCGCTCATGACTAGCTCTTTTAAACTGAGGTGATCTAGTTACATGGATTAAGCTAATATATTTTTTCCACCAAAGTCCAATTCCTACGGCTTTATGCTGGGTTAAGAGGCTAAGCTATTTCGAGCAAGTATGTTGGTTTCGTTAACATAAGATGGATGGACTCTACGTTTCTTGGATTTCACATTTCACTTGCTTTTTTCCGTCTGTTGTAACATTCACGTCTGCTCAGCGGTCCCGTTCGTGATGAGACGGCCTCTGTGCAGGTTGAATTGTAATCATTTCCCTTTCCCCTAGATGATATTTATTGGTCGGTTGTGTCTGTCATCCATGTGTCCAGTCTGGCTTGCCCCATTCTGGACCCAAAGGAGAAGCTGGAAACTGTTTTTGTCACCACCATTTGTTTTTTGTGTAGCATTTTTATTCTAACAAGTTATTGAAATTGTAAACTCTTTAAAATTGGTAGTTTGTGGTTCTTTTTGAATGACTCCTGAGGAGAGATGGTTCATACGATTCGTGAACAAATGAACCGTTACTTTCTAGATCATCAAAAACGTTCAGCACGACCCGTGAAGTCTGATTCACAACCAAATGACTCGTATGAACACCCAGTGAAGTCCAATTCACGATCAAATGATTCTTTTAACCAGTTTGTTTTAGTAAATCAAAACCACAATTCTGAAACAAATGACTCTTTTGAAATGGCTCATTTTAGTGAATGAAAAACATGCAGGTCTAATTCACAGACAGATAACTTTGAACGCATTTGTGGGTCTTTTTGAATGATTCATGAAGAGCTGGTTCATACGATTCATGAGCAAATAACTTATGACCGTTCCTTTTAGATAATCAAAAGCAGCGCAGCCAAGTAAAGTCTGATTCACAAACAAATGACTCTTAAAACCTGCTCTCTTAGTGAATCAAAAACATACAGCACAACCAGCGAAGTCCAATTCATGAGCAAAAAACTAATAAAACTCTTATAAACTAAACAAATTGAGTAACTTTAATGAAAAGAGCTGGTTCGTGCGATTCACAAACAAATGACTTAGAAAGTGATTCTTTGTAGTTGATCAAAAACACAGCACAACCCACAGCCAAATGACTCTTATGAATTGGATCTTTTTAGTCATTCAAAAACATACAACACAGCAAGTCCAGTTCACGAACAAATGATTCTTATGAACCAGTTCATTTTAGTTAATCAGAAACACAAAGTTGCAGGTATTGATGTCCAATTTTGGAACAAATGACTTTAATGAACTGGTTCTTTTTAGTGAATGAAAAACATACCAAAAGTCCAATTCACAAACAAACAACTCTTATAAACTAAACAAATTGAGTAACTTTCATGCAAAGAGCTGGTTCATCTGATTCACGAACACATGACTTATGATCCATACCATCAAAAACATAGCACGACCAGACCAAGTCTGATTCGCAAACAAATGACTCTTAAAAACTGCTTTTTTTTAGTTAATCAAAAACATAAAGTACAACCGGTGAAGTCCAATTCACAAACAAGTAACTGAAAAGTGATTCTTTGTTGTTGACCAAAAACACAGCACAACCCGTGAAGTCTGATTCACAGCCAAATGACTCTTATGACCTGGTTCCTAGTCATTCAAAACATACAACACACCTAGTGAAGTCCAATTCACAAACAACTGATTCTTACAAACCAGTTTATTTTAGTAAATAAAAAACACAAAGTGCAGCCAGTGATGTCCAATTCTGGAACAAATGACTCTTATGAAATAGACTCTTTTTAGTGAATGAAAAACATACAAGTCTAATGTACAAAAATTGATAAACTGAACAAATTTGTGGGTCTTTTTGAATGATTCATAAAAAGAGCTGGTTCATACAATTCATGAGCAAATGACCTATGACCATTCCTTTTCAGATAATCAAAAACACAGCGCAACCAGTGAAGTTTGATTCATAAACAAATGACTTAAAATAAGGCTTTTTAAGTGAATCAAAAACATACAACACAATCAGGGAAGTCCAATTCACAAACAAACAACTTTTATAAACTGGTTCTTTTTAGTAAATCATGAACAAATTGAGGRTTTCGAACAGTGACTCTTAAGTTTGTCTGTTAAGTTTGTTATGAAAAGATCGGGGTCATACGATTCATGAACAAATAACTTTTATAACCACAAATAACTATTACTTTGTAGAACATGCAGCACAACCAGTTAAGTCAGATTCGTGAACAAATGACTCTAATGAACTGGTTCTTTTTAGTGAATCAAAAACACACAGCTCTGACTCGATGTATGTATTAGATTCACTGAAAGAGTCATGTGTTCATGAATCCTACTGCATTAATCACGTTGGATGTTATTGCATGCAGCCTTTGATACACAATCATTTGATCTCATCGCTCTCAATTTAGACTGCAAACTTGGATACCATTTCTTTACTCTCAGTAATTTGTGTATGCAATATGCAAACTACCTGAAAGAGACATATATAGAAGGGCAAGCAGAGGCAGAGTGAGACAGTGACTCACTGAAGGAACAGCTGCTGTGAGTAACTCCTTCCAGACAGATGCCCTCACTGAGGAACCATCTAACCATCTAGATAACAGGTGACTCACTGTCCTTCTGCAGAAACCTTTAATTGAATCACTGTCTCGGCCACAGAACATCCTGCGTGGCCTTCATGGTCTGTTTGTCCCCTTCTTATGGTGCCATAATCAAATTTTTGTCATTGACCAGAAGCTTAGGACCAAGATTGACCCTTGAATGTGAATAGCAGGCGTCAACCGCCAATTAGACTGATGTTTTTTTAATCAGCTTAATCAGATTTTGTCACTTTGGTTGTGTAGAGAAGCTAACCTTTGCATTTTTTCACCTTCTCTTGAGTTCACCTGCCTAAGGCATGTGAGTCTATTCTGCCAGTCATCGTGACAGTCATGTATTCGGTTAGTGTGTTAAAGTCTACGTTGATGATTTAATTGTTTGTCAGTCTAGGTGCGAAAAATAGTTAGACATTAAAAATTGGTTAGTGTTTGTTTATCCTAAATATGGAGGGGAAAAACCCAATTGTAATTTTGAGAAATATGTCTCAAAACACTTCCTTGTGCATTATACGCAGCATGTGTTACTTCTTGGCTAAATTTAAATAATCATTTTTACATTTCTTCTAGAGTTTATGGCATTGCATTAGGATTAACTCATTCCCCACCAGCGCTTTTGGAAAAAGAAATTACCAGACACCACCAGCATTTTTGATCATTTTCGTTTTCAATTATCAGTTTTATTCTAGTTTCAAGCATTCTTTTATATCAACACTTGAATGTAGGGAAGTTTCATAAAAAAAAAAGCTAAAATTATTATTATTATTATTTTTAATCAAATACTACATCTAGATCATATTCAGTACGATTATCAAAGCAAGGATGCAGTAGATCGCTGCTCCAGCACCCCCAAAGCTTCACAGTCCTTTACCTCTTCCTGGATCGACATTTCACCAAGTAACATTATACCATTTTCATTTTTGCGCTGTTTATTGTTGACATTCTTTTTCATATGCATCTGCTTACATATGAGATTTTCTGCATCTTCCGTGCCGGTATATTTGATTGGAAGATTTTGGACTCATTAAGGAGATGCGTAATAGTGTAATAGCAGTAAAAATGTGGAAACCCAGATAGTTCTGTGTTTGTTGGGGAAGCATCGTCTAATAGGAGAATTCCAGGTTTGGTGGGGAAGCGTTGTCTCATAGCAGAAAATTCTGTGTTTGTCCAGGAAGTGTTTCATCATAAAAAAAAAAGGAAAATTCTGTGTTTAGCAGGGAAGCATTGTCTCGTAAATAATGGAAAATTTTGTGTTTAGCAGGGAAGGATTGTCATGTAAATAACTGAAAATTCCCTGTTTGACAGCAAAGCTATGTATCATAACTTAGGGAAAATTCCATGTTTGGCGGGAAAACATCTCATAAATAACGAAAAATACTGTGTTTTGCAGGGTACAATTGTCTCATAATTAACAGAAAATTCTGTGTTTGGGGGCGAAGCTCTGTATTATAATTTAGGGAAAATTCCATGTTTGGCGGGAAAATGTTGTCTCATAAATAACGGAAAATTCTATGTTTGGCGGTAAAGCGTTTTCAAGCGTTTTTCAAGTTCTGTGTTTGGCACCCAAAATGTGGTCTTGTAAATAACAAAATTTGCGTGTTTTGGCAGGGAAGCGTTGTTTCATAAATAACAGAAAATTCCCTGTTTGGTGGGGAAGCGTGGTCTCATAAATAACAAAACATTCTGTGTTTGGCAGCTAAGCTCTGTATCATAATTTAGGGAAAATTCCATGTTTGGCGCGAAAACGTTGTCTCATAAATAACGGAAAATTCTGTGTTTGGTGGGGAAGCATTTTCTCATAAATAATGAAAAATTCTGTGTTATGCAGGGAATCATTGTCTCGTAAATAACTGAAAATTCCCTGTTTGGCAGGGAAGCACTGTTTCATAAACAACAGAAAATTCCCTTTTTGGTGGGGAAGCGTGGTCTCATAAATGACAAAAAAATTCTGTGTTTGGCTGCAAAGTTCTGTATCATAATTTAGGGAAAATCCATGTTTGGCGGGAAAACGTTGTTTCATAAATAACGGAAAATTCCATGTTTGGTTGCGAAGCAGGGTCTCAAGAATAATGGAAAATTCTGTGTTTGGCGGGAAAATTGTCTCATAAATAACAGGAAATTCCGTGTTTGCCGGGAAGGCGTTGTCTCATAATTATCGGAAAATCCTGTGTTTGGCAGGGAAGCATGGTCTTATTAAGGAAAAATTCCATTTTTGGCGGGAAACGTCTCATAAATAATGGAAAATTCTGTGTTTGCTGGTAAAATGTTATGTCATACTTAAGGGAAAAATTCCATGTTTGGTGGGGAAGCGTCCCATAAATAACTGAAAGTTCTGTGTCTGGTGGGGAAGCGTTGTCTTATAAAAAAAAAAAAAAAAAAAAAAATTCCATGTTTTGCGGGAAAGCGTCTTATAATTAACGGGAAATACTGTGTTTGGTCTCAAGTAATGGAAAATTCTGTTTAGCAAGGAAATCTTGTCTTATAAATAACGGAAAATTCCTACTTTGGTGGCAAAGCGGTGTCTCATAAATAACTGAAAATGAAAGAAAAATGATGCCGAAAATAATAAATAAAAATAATTAGTTTACAATCTCTGCACAAGAGAGACTTGCTGTTTCCAAACAAAAGGAAATATATCGGTATTTTCCAAAATGAGTTAAAACATCACGGATATCTTCAAAAAATCCAATATCGTGCATCCCTAGGGTTTACCTCAAAAGTACTTGGTAGAAGTCTTTGAACCAGTTTTTGGAGGTTGCACAATGCAAATGTGAAAATCACTCATCCTGTATTACATTTTTAATACTTTGATGCAAAACTTGGCGCCCTGCGTGGGGGATCTTCAAAATGAGCACCAACCAACCACAGCTATGACTACTGTATGAATGAAGAATAATCCACATGAATCCAATTCCTTTAACTGGAATTAGTCGAATTTCATTCTAAAAAAAAGACAAAATGAGTGTTGTAGCTTTACTACACAGACGTTCTGCCCATGTTTGCTGTTCAGGTGTTGTGGGATGTGTGTTCATTACAGACACTCCCACAACTTGCCCAAGCAGGTCCACGACTCGCTCCTGTGGTGAAGTGAGCACACTTGCGCCCCCTTAAAACACAAAAAGAACATCTTCCGATTGATTAAATGAACTACTGCTAGGTTTCCGTGTCTGAATTAGCATTCAGTTTTGCTTGTGAACTCCTTGGAATTTACAGTGGCCTGATAGTGAATCACCTTTGCACTTCCTGTTCACCTGCATTGCGTAATGCGGTGATATCAGCGGTCTGGATGACTCTTGTGAAGCTTGTTTTTGTTTGTCGAGTTCTCGGACCGATGAACCTTGAATGACGGGTCACCCGGCCAGTGTGTTTGTCACATTTCTCTGCGTTTTTCAGGGCAAGGTTGCGTAAGGTGCTTTCATACTTTCGGCTGCATTCCAGTGCTTTCTTTCTTTTCCTCCTAAGCGAGCGCCTCGAGGCTTTCTTCCCTCCCCTATTTACGGGTTTGTTTTGTTTACATTTCTATCCTCCCCTCCCCCGACTTCCTCGCTCTGCCTCCGCTCTCGTAAGCCGCACGCCTCTCAACAAATGATCAGTAGCGTTTACAGTAAATCTTTTGAGGCCCGAGACATGCGAGCGCGGCCAAATATAGTAAAACGCCGTCCAAGCGCTCGGGCGCGCACGTGTGAATGCATTAGCGTGTTTTTATGGGGAATCCGCATGAGTTTTTTGTGAATGCTGCTGACCCGTGACCTCAGAGTGAATATAGGGAAGCGTGTTTATGGACCGTTTCACGCTCTCATGTCACTAGGGCTCGGCGATATGGCAAAAACAATTACGTCTCAATGTTTTTCAGCCTTATGATGATATTTAGTCTTGATATGCATGTATTTGCTTAGCCTTTAAGAGGAGGTTTGACCAAATTTATTTATTTTTTCCTCATTTATTTAGTGAAATCTGTACTATTACATTATTATTATTGTCCAAAAACACTAAAAAATGTTATTTTATATTATTTATGTTAGTATATTTTATTAATTATAATAAGTAGTTATTATAATGAAAATAATATATTATATATAATATAATATTGATGTATTAATATATTTTTTAATCTGTTTCAAATTTTGTCACTTATAAAGTTATTGGGAATATTGGGGATATTTTATTTAATTTGTTAATTTGTAATTTGTTTATAGGCAGCTATATAATGGTTCTTAGTAATGTACAAAAATAATGTTGAATTGAATGTAACATTCATTTATGTTGTTCATTTTAAATATAATTTTGTTTTCTTATCTGAAATGTTGTTGGCCAAAAATATTATTTCTTTAATACACTAATAAATGATCTAATAAACATATTTTTTAATGTTTAAAATAAATGTAAAAAATGACACAAAGAGAACTTTATTTATTATTCTTTTTAAATCGGATATAAAATTTTATATCAATATCACCACCTTAATGATTGTAAATATTCCTATTTGGCACAACATAGCACCTGCTATAATTTAATTATATTTTATTTATTTATTTACATTTTTATTTATAGGCTACTATATAATGATGCCTATTAATGCACAGAAAATATTGAATATCACATATGTTCATTAATAAAATTTATTCTAATTTTAATTTACTAATATTAATTATTATTTAATAGTATTAATAGTTTACTGACATATATTTGAAAGAAGGACAAGATTCTGGTTGCAGAATTCAATTTTAAATGCTAAATTGAATAAATACATGAAGCGTGTTTTTTAATAGTAAATGCAATAATTTTGATAGCTATAAAAGACCTGGAAATGAAACATCAGAACCCACACAATGCTTATGAATGAAAGCAGGAGGGACTATAAAGGCCGCAGAGAGAAGATGTGTGTGTTTACACAGGGATCATCCTTGGGGAGACGCCGCGGAGGCTGTCCTGAAAGGGTGGGGTGGAGGGAGGGGGGTTGTGTTTTGTGCAGGGTTACGCCGTCCTGCAATCGCTGGCGTATGTGTGGAATGCTGCGAGAGTGGAGGCTGCGCCCGTCTGCATGCTCGCTCCTGCCTGTCCTCGTGTATTCTGGCGTTCCCGCTGCATCCGTCTGCCGCCTGTCTGCCGGCGCGTCATGGGTTAACGCTGGGCGGATATCGCTCTCTGTTGGAAGAGGCCGTTGAATGGCTGCCTTCCACGGACAGCAAAAACATTGGTTAAGGGTGAGGGCGGATCTGAGGCTGCTGCGGAAACACGGACCGGAGTTTCAACTGGATCGAGATTCTTTAAAAGACTGTGTGGAGTGTATAAACGAGGATGGGCCTTGCAACTGAAGCAGACAGTGGTAGAATAAACCACTTTAGGATTTTTAAACACTTCAAACACTTTTCCCCTTTTTGTCTTTTTCTAATTCTGGTTTGTTGTGAATGCTTTCAGGATCTTTCCCCCCCTAATCCCCGTCACCTATCGGCCCCATTTGCCCTTTTATATTTCAGTCAGGCAGTGGGATGGTCCGCCCCGTCGCTGACAGACAGAAGGGTCCATGTTGTTTTGCTTCTGTGGGGCGGCCCGGTGTCACATGATGGAGGGTTTTATGGCACTAATGAAGTCTAACAGATTTGCTTCTCCACTGTAACCTGGAAGGCCGGCCACGTCTGACATGTATGAAATACGTGTCTTAGGAGGTGGCGTTTCTGTTGTAATGCTGGATTGCATTGACACACACTGTGCTTGCACTTTAACACGCTTAGATGGGGCTTTATATAAATATGTACTTGTGTGCTCTCCTCCAGTGTGAAACGAAACAAAAAGTATAATATCATTGTTTTATATCATTGTTTATTGATTAATTTACTTATTTTTACATGTTTAATTGCATTATTTATTATAAATGATTTTACAATTACATTTTTAATTTTTCATTATATACAATTTAGGTAAAACATATTTCTATACTGGACAATTTTTTTAAAAACTATGAACAGTACACAGTTATTTATTTGTATTAATTGTTTTTACTACTTTAACTGTTTTTTAGAAATCATTTAATTATATGAAATTAGTTTAAAAAAAATCTATAATGAATAATATTTTCTTAAAATTAAAACAAATAAAATCCTTTTTATTTGTAATTGTGTAGTTTATTATTTAAGTGTTATTTAATTTTTATCACAAATCACTATATTTTCTAATAATTAAATATACTAGTATACTGCATACTGTAGAGCATATAATGTACACTAGATCTTTTCAAAATTTAATTTAGTTTTGATGAAAATGTGACCCTGGACCACAAAACCAGTCATAAGGGTCTTTTTTAAATAGGACAATAGACAGTATTAGGCTGACAGGACAATATTTGGCTGAGGTACAACTATTTGAAAATCTGGAATCTGAGGGTGTAAGATATTGAGAAAATCGCCTTTAAAGTTGTTCAAATGAATCAACTTTTGATTTATGGTAGGAAGTTTACAAAATATCTTCATAGAACATGATTTTTACTTAATATCCTAATGATTTTTGCCATAAAAGAAAAACTGTAGAAAAATACATACTGTATGTACTGTACAATGGAAACAATATTGTTTAGAAAAACTAGTGGGTGGAATAGTATGATCAGTTTTTAAAACAGACATTGTTTTATTGATTTTTATTGCACAAATGGTGTCAAGTTATCTAAATAGTTATATATTTAAGGTTATTTTAGCATTTTATTATTTTAATTTGTGTTTAAATGTCTCTTGTCAGTCTGATTAAGTTAGTAAAGGAGAAGATTTTCACAAAAGTATTACTTCAGATTTGGTTCATCACACTATATGCAGTAAATCATGCAAGTCTGGTTGTATTTTGGACATTTTGTCAAATGTAGTATCCCAGCGTCTTCCGTGCATACTGAAAATGTGGATACTGTACACAGTATGCATACTATTTTATTGCAGAATGCTATTCCTTATGTGTTTCTGGAACACTTTTGTCCTGGAGTTTCTTTGTTGTGGTCTAGCAGGCAGCTAGTGTGAGACGAGGAAGATGACTTACAGACCGCTGTATTCATTAATTCTCGCACCCTGCCATGCACAGGCTTTACTTCCAGATGGCCCTGCGGCCAAACACGACTCTGAATCACTTCCTTTCTGCCTGACGAAAGGCGTAGAACGATGCTGCCAACCTCAGATCGACTTTTAGAATATCTTTATTTCATTTTTAACGTGATATTTCAGCTGATATATGTTCTTTATTTCAGGC
The DNA here is from genome assembly GCA_019740295.1 of Labeo calbasu. Classification (NCBI taxonomy): domain Eukaryota; kingdom Metazoa; phylum Chordata; class Actinopteri; order Cypriniformes; family Cyprinidae; genus Labeo; species Labeo calbasu. The sequence continues at coordinate 10,889 of JAHKKF010526053.1, forward strand.
CAAAACATAATGTTAATGTGAAATAATGGTAAAATAAATTTCAGTAATTGATATCACCACACTGTAAAAAATTACAGTGGTAAATAAAGGGAAAAAAAGCTTATTGGAGTAAATTTTACAAGAAACTAGTTTTTCTGCTTAATTTCATGTTTAATTGAAAGTGTTACTTGCCGTTTCTTAATCATTTTGAAATTTACTCACAATTTCACAAAATTGTTTCTATGCCAGTTTTTTTCATTGCATGCTTCCCCAGTTGATTGAACACATTAAGAATTGCAAATATTTTTTTTTGTTTCACAAGTTTTACGTTATGTATAACATGCAAACAAGGCGTTTTCTAGTTAAACATGTTCTATGTTGCAGAATTTTCCAGAACATTGGATAAAGCTGAGTTTAAAATTCTTGTTTAATTTTGTTAACATATTAAAGTCGAAGGTTTTTGTAGAAGGGATTGTGAATATCTCTTTTTATCCCTCTATAAATCGGAAAAAACTGTCAACACCCTGAAAAATATGCTTTTTAACCATGTTTTTAGGAATAAAATGTTGTAAAAAAACAGCCAAAAGTTATATGAACAATTCCTTCTGTAAAATCCTTCAGAATATAGATGGGAATAAAACTCTAAGTTTCGGTTTATGTGAGTGCTGCTGAAGTGGAGAAAAAACTTTTGAATTGAGAAAAAGGCCTTTAAAATATGTACTGTAATTGAAATTTAAAAACGCAAATAGATAAACTGCAATAAAATAACATAAGGCATTTTAGAGGATTTCTTTCCACTAATCTGAAACATGTTATGAAAAGCCGAATCTCAAAATTACCAGTGTGTTAAAAAAAAACAAAAAAAAACAATGTTTTTACCTGTAGTTTCTGGTATTAAAGAAAATGAGTCTAACAAGTTCTTTCTCACTCTTTTTTTTCCCCTCACAGTTTGCCCTTCCGAATGCGTCCACGGAGCTTGTACCCCCCATAAGGAGTGCTGTCACGACCAGTGTCTGGGTGGCTGCTCCATGCCAGGGAACTCGACCAAATGCGTGGCTTGTCGCAACTTCCTGTTTGGCGACACCTGCGTGGAGCGCTGCCCGCCGGGCTACTACACCTTCAAGGGATGGCGCTGCGTGTCCTTTAAATTCTGCCAGGATCTCCACAACCAGTGCAAGGGCAAAAGCGGCGACTGCCATGAGTACGTCATCCACAACGGAGCCTGTATCCCAGAATGCCCGTCTGGATACACCACCATGAATTCCACCTCGTACGTACTACCTTTTCTTTTTTTCTTTTAAATAAATGCAGCTGCAGGAGACCGACTGCTACCGTTAAACAGCATTACACTTTACAATCAACTCTAATCAGATTTCGCTCCACGTTAGACATGAGTTGATGAAAAACAGCGGCAGAATGAGTTTTAGGAGTTTCGAGTTAGATAAACAAATCACAAAGTTGAACTAAAGGGCCAAGACTACGTCTTATGCATGAGAATATATCAGGGGCTGTTAACAGTGAAAATCAATCTAACACTTGGAAATGAGTTTCAAAATGTCACAGGCCACATTTCACTGTGAAATAACAAGAAACATTTTTTAGTTTTTTTATTGCATTGACATTTTCATGACAGTTCAGCACATTTTCTCTCAATTCTTATTTGCACAATACATTTTAGTTTAGTTTTTTTTTAAAGAAGTATTCTGGTGATTGTAACTACATACATTTCTGAATTTCTAGCAATAAAAATTAAATACAAGTTTAAATGAAATATGATTGAATTAAAATATTAAATTATTAAAATAAAATATGAATTAAATTTAAAATGAATACAGAAATAATCTTTAAGACTGTTAAAAGAAATATTATGATCTAAGCAATATTTTAGCTTATTTGAATCGTTTTATTAAATTAAACACATTTTTCCTCTGAATTGTCTTTATCATTATAAATTAAAATATATGATATGTAAATATAATATGGTTTATTTAAATATTTTTAAACGAAAAAGGTTTTAAAAAAGGGTAATAAATAAAAAAAAAGAGAAAAAATTGTTATAAAAGAATTATTAAATAATTGTAATATAATTATTAAAATAAACACACATTCACTTTATATCATTTATTAAAAATATAATGTCTATATTAAAATAATTTCTGAAATATAAAATGTTCTTGACAAGTTTTGTGACACTTTTTCCCCCTTCTATATAAATGACTGTTTAAAGACTGAATCATGTGCTGCAGGCTTGAAGTAGATGTTTCTGGTTAACGCTGTGATTTGTTTTGGTCGTTTAGAAAATTAACGAACCGGTTGTCACGCTCAACTTGACCGGGGAGAAGATAAAACTGTTCTAAAAGTATCATAACATCATTTAGTCTTTTCGTCAGTCACGGCAAATTGAAAACGAGCAGATTATAATGGCCGGTGTCAAGTGTTAAGAGCGTGATAAAATGCCACCCTGATTATTCCAACCGAGTCATTTGCAATCCGGCTGAATTTGTCAAGCTAAGCGGAAGTATAATGAGCCAAACCAAAACAACGTTGCGTGTCGGAAAGCGACACTAGCGGCCCTTTTTTTCGAGCCTGAGTCCATTTGGCTGCCCGGGAACGTCCGGAAGCTTGCGCACACGCTGGTTTGCACGTCCAGCTTCATGTGTGGGAATTATTAACGCACAAATAAACAGAGAATTAACACTGCGAACGGGAGTAAAACGCAGCCTCGCGGGAACAATGGCAGCCTTTGTTTGCATTCGCTGGGGTCTCGGGGGGCTTTAAAAAGGTGGCTGTTTCACTGGCCTTTTGATTCCTTTGTCTCCACGTCGGAGCGCTGCAGTTGTGGGAGCTTGATGGGATCTCGGTTTTCCAGGAATTTTGTTTTGAAGTGACGTCATTGGCTTGTCTTTCTCGTCCGGCCACCTTTCGCCTTTGTGAAAAGCAGTCATGCGGTAATAAGTCCCATTTCATAACAGTGCGCCCCATCCTTCCATCCCTGTTATTTTCCAAATCAGAAGATGACGAAGTGGGAACGAAATTCAGCTGCACTTGAATGATATTCAAAGGGGTTTAAATGTAAAAACTTTTTTTGCGGCATTGGTGTGCGTTTGAAACGAATCCACATGGCGTGGATCTGCAAAAGTGGGATTAGTTCTCATGTATGACTCTTTGTGCTGATTCTTATTAGTGAATCTATAACGTACAGCACA
>JAHKKF010526054.1:4396-16118 GCA_019740295.1 Labeo calbasu
TAAAGACAAAAACAATTTGTTTGGTAAACCCATACTGATCTTTTAAGTGTAGCATTTTCTATGATTATTATCATCATTACTATGCTGCTTAAGTAAGTCTCTTTAAGTAAGAATTAAAAATTACGAAAAACTTGCACACACACAAGAGAGCATAAAATGTATTTTTTGAGCTCTTACCACTCCAGATGGTTTTCCTCAGTTGAAGCACTGGCAGTGAGGACAATGTAATGCCTGCAAACAAACCAACAATAAGTCTCTACTGGTTATGCATCTTTGATAGGACACTGTGGATATCCACTTACTTGTACTTCTGGAAAAAGTTGGGAGGTTCAAACAACTTGGACCAATCTGCTTTACCCTGAAGAATTTCATCTGTAACTGTGAGACCTTAAAACAAAACAAACAATTAAAAAAAAAAATAAATAAAAAAAAAAGAAGAAGTAAAATGGTAAAAGTAAAAGCAAATGGTAAGAAAAAAAAATGGCCAATAACAGAATCTATTACACACCATTCTTGAACTCTTCACTCATGATGGTGCGTGTGGAAGTGGACACATTGTAGGTGGAGTTCTGTTGTGGATATGCAGGAGTGATGATTGGCATCAGATGATACCTGTCTGATGGATTCACCTACAAATAAAACAAACTCTATAGCCAAAAGTCCAGAAAAAAAAAAAAAAAGAAAGAAAGAAAACTTTTTCACTTTAATGAACACAAGAATACAAACCCGTGGATCCCAGACTGGCAGATTCAAATTGCTGTCTTCGGGTTGTTTTAAAAGCACAGGATTTGGCCATTCCCTGAAGTAGTAAAATTAGATCAGAAATGCATATGCAGATCAAAGGGAGGAAACAGCAATGGATATTCCATGGCTGCAGAAAAGAGACTAGACATAAGCAAAACAATACGTGAGGTTTCAGTTCCGCCATATAAATACAATGTGCTATGACCTCACCACTTAGAGAAGACCAGAAAAAACTTGTGCACAAGTGTGGCGGCAACAGCATTTGGATAGAGCTGACACGTTCTGGCCACAAGCATAGCCCAGGAAACTCCACCAAGAAAGCCTAGCATGTTGGAATAGATTCCACGGCCTTAAAAAAAAAAAAAAAAAAAAAAAAAAAGTCATTGACATGTCATTGAATTGCTGTCTTAACTTTCCTTTATCACATCAAGCCAAGATTTAGAACAACAGATCAGAAGTCTTTAAAGGCAGTGTTTAAAGGCAAGTTTTTAAAATCAAACTTACGTTTGGCCCACAATTTAATCGCTCTCAATGTTAATCTGAAGTTCTCTTTGTTAGGCACCAAATATAGGATCTCATCTGTAACACGGCAACCTGAAAAAATACAAAAAAATAATTAAATTTAAGTAAGAATACACAAATTAGACTGTAATATGTGAGATTTAAATAAAATCTTAGAGGGCAATACCGTTGAGACTGCGAATGCATCTGATGTCCAAGTTTCTGAGGAGAGAGTCTCCTCTCAGGTCCAGGTTATCAGGAATTGACTGTAGAGCAAGTCTGGCGAACAGCAGATCAATCTGGGAGGAGGAGGGGGAAAAAAAATAAATAAATAAAATAAAAGTTTAAATCAAAAGATCAACCAGGCAGCATATAATAAACACTGTTTTACCTCAATTCCATCAAACTTGAATTTGATGACAGGTACAAATGCATCCTCAACAGCCTGAAAAGAAATTATACACAAGATAAAATTAACTTTTTAAAGTAGTGGCAGACGTATAAATGAGGAACAGAAAAAGTACTCACTCGTAGGTCCTTAATCTCATCATGCCGTTTTAGTTTTTCAAAGAAGGACGAAAAAAAGTCCGTCCTTTCAACGTGACGTGGGGCAACACACAAAGCATCTATATCAGCACCTAAAGAAAAAACAAACAACTCAATATGTATCCTTTAGAACTTTAAAACCTTTCTTAATTCACGGTTGCAGATCTTTAAAGGTCATTCTGCTGCTCTACAGTACAATCATTAAATGTACCTTTTGTGTGCACTCCCAACCTATAGGACCCAAAAGTAAAGATTTTCCCACCAACATTCGCTACTGCTGACGGTGGAAGATTCTGTGAAGGAAAAGGAAGGATTCAGAAAAGCATCTCATCATCCAATTCAATGATCAGGTCAAGAGACCTGCAGTTTTACTTACCTTTGATTCACTGATTTCTGCAATCCACTCCTTCACAAATGAATTCAGCTTCCCAAGAACTGCAAGCCTATAAAAGACAAACATCCCTTTTAGTGACTACAAACACACAACACACCGTACAAAAACTAGATTGTAGGAGACAAATTATACATTAATATTGTAATACAAATCAAAGGATATTAAGTTTAAACCAGCAACAAATTGTGTTAAAAAAAACTGAATCTTCATAAAACAAAACTTCAGTCAAATATACGGATAATGTTTTTTTCCCACCATTTATTAATTATCAAAACAAAAAAAGCACTTTAGACAACAGGGTATTGTAAGATATTTTATACAGTTTTGGACTTTTATGCAAGATAGAGTGCTTCTGTTGCGACAAAGCAGGTCTCCATTAGAACCCCAAGCAATCGCACTGAAGATTATTTTTATTGGGCAACTCTCTTTAGCACCTACAATGATTACATGTTGCTAGAACTATGCTATAATGACTTGATATTCAACATCTTACCAAGTGCATGCTTCAAGACAACTGTCAAACTGCCATCCTGCATGCACTTGTGCATCAGCTCTAGCATTTGACAATTGTCAGCCAGATATCAAACAAATCTAGGTTTAAATTTGTGGTTACATGCATCACAAGTTTACACCAGAAGACTGACTAAATGTTTTAGAGTGAACAGATGGAATTTTAATACACTATGCTATGCTGTATTTTTTAAAGACTTGGGAAACATGACTACATGACTTGAGAGAACAGAAAAAGGGCAGAGTTGTTCCTTTGCCCAAAAGGTAGGGAAACTTCAACACCCATAACGCAGCGGGATCACTGCTACCCAAGGTCTCCCTGTCGATCTGACTGTTCATGGGCAAGGATACAAAAATGTGGAAATGCTCTGGAAGGATGAGCAGGATTAGATAGGGTTGATCGTTGCCAAACAGTCAATGTCCACAAAAAACAAAACAAAAACAAAACACACATGCCTGAAAGACAGGATAAACAGATCACTCCAGATGTGACTGTAAAGTTTCTCTAAAGGTTTATGCTACCACTTTCATCAAAGATACTACGCACTGAGCAACAAAAAGGATAGCAACGGATATCAACAAATATTAAGCAGTCTGCACAAACCACCATGTCTAACCACTTTAAAGCAGTGACTAAATCAGCAAAGTTACATAAATGAAAACCCTCACCTGTGATTGAGCTCATCTTCACCCTCAAACACTCCAAATGGTTTCATAGCCTCAGTAAGCTTCTGAGTGTAGATATGGTCTATCTCTCTGGGAAAGGCCAGGCTGATTGAAGATGTGATGCCATAATGTTTCCGAGGCTGCTGCCCGCCAAGCGTACTGTTACCAGTCCTGCAAATGAAGATAGGATGATGACACTGCTGCACTGCAGACATACTAAATATTAACAAATCAAATAGCTGTAAGCTCAAAACAAGAACAACAAGAAGAAGAACAAAAACATATGACCAATTTGCTTTTAAACCATACTCTAATCATAACTTGTGCCAGTATACACACACACACACACACACACACACACACACACACACACATATGTTATTTTGCATATATGTAGTACTGGCACAAGTTATGATTAGAATATGATTCAAAAGCAAAGTGGTCATATGTTTTTGTTCTTCTTGTTTTGAGCTTACAACCATTTGATTTGTTTATATATATATTTGATATATAACTATTTGATATATTTATATATATATAAACGTAAGACATCAGACCACATTGTACTTCTATATTCAGATTTTGTTTGTTTCGTGAAACGTAAACAAGGACTTAAAGAACCGCGTTTACATCCACTAGTATTGCCCAATGTCTGTGTAAACAAAGACAAGATTGCTTGGCCAACACCACCAAAATACTCGTTTTAAATGCAGTTCACTCAAACACATGTGTGTTTAACCACTGTAATGCATGCGAGTGTTTTTTAAATAAAAAAAAAACATATTTAGGCCGCTTATCAGCTACAGCCTGCATTCTCTGACCGTTATCTCAATAAAGTGGCTAAACTAGCCTAGCACTGCATTCTTCCTCAACAACTGACTCGTTTAACCTATGAATATCAATTTAAACCACGGAACACTTACGTTGACATCTCTTTCATGACCTTGCGTAGAAATATCCAAATATTTTCAGAACAAACACGCAGAAAACATGTAAACTCAGCCAGCAGCAGCCCCGTCTCAATTTATAACAATAGTTGTTGCTCCAATATGGCGCCCACCGGACAGACATCTCCCGACATGCTTTGCGCCCTGATACCCTCAGCCTCAGATAAATGTTTTCAAATATCAATCACGGTTTTATTGGACTAATGCGAACAGAGTAGCTTGCGATCCGTCAGACGCAGTCATTTTAAAAAATAATATATATATCAAGTGAATATTAATCAGGAACATCTGCACCCTTTGGTAAAAAGTATGAATCCAGAGGAGACAGGGACTTGTTTATTGGAGTGTATGTTTTTCGCAGTGGGTTTGTTTTTGAAAGTAAAATCTTGTATGGATACATATTTTTAAGTTTTGTTTGCAAAAAAAGTATTAAACATATTTCCACCGTTACTGGCCTGGACAAAAAGTTTACTGTCACGAAGATTATTTGTGACAACATGCCCCTCGTTAGCTGGCAGAAGCTGCCTCTGGTGGATCACGTGACCAGTTCTGCGTAAGTACAGTACATCATTTCGAAATATGTGGGGATGTCGATGCTGAAACTTTATTTGGACGCTATGGATGGGTGGAAGTTGTTCATTTTATCAAATAACGATGAACGTTTCACTTTGAAATATTTTTTTCAACAAACATAACAGAAATTGTAGGCCTATTCTGTGGAGGGGAAAGGGGCATATAGGCCTACCCTTATATTAATTTAGTAGCTGGTATTGCTCAATTTTGCAGAGATACTCGTATATTTTTCAGTCTCTTGCACTGAACAGAATACTTTGTTGTGTATGTCAGATATCTGTGGAGTTTCTTGTATGTCTTTGTGTTTTATCTGTTGTGTACAGTGGAGTGAAAGATTTCGAGTGGTTTGGAAATGGCTTCAAATCCTCTTTTAGACTCATAAGCCTCAACAGCCTTCCTTCTGAGGAGCTCAGACATCACTTTGATATCATGGTTCCATGTTCTACAATTCTTATGACCAAACCAGACAAGCGCTGCTTTTCCCAAAAAGCACTGTAACTGTAAGTAGATCGTAGAACCTAGTGTTGGGGAGTAACTAATTACATAACAGCATAATGTAATTTAATTACAAAATAAATGTAACTGTAATAGTAACTGAGAAAAAATGTGTTACAAAAGGGGTTACATCTGTATATTTTCGCACACATCTCCCCAAGATTTAATTGATTTCTTTCCCAAATTGCACTGGCTGCTCTACGAGACACTAGTGTTTCAAGAGTTTAGAATACAGAAACAGGATGCCTGCTTATACGGTAATGGTTTTATTTCCTATTTGGGTTGATCTATATGGTTTATTTTGTAAGATTAGCTGTTTTGTCCCCAAGGCATTGTTAGATACCAGTATCTATGCAAAGTTTTGACTTTAAAAACAATATCATAGCTATTAAACTATTTCTTGTTATGGTTTTCAATCTGCATTTAACCTCAAAACAATCTCAGAGTAAAAAGATGTGCTAAATTCAGATTTTGTGGTGGCTGTGCTTTAAAATTAAATTATTATAATCTTAATTCAAGTGATGAAGGATTTTGAAAGTCTGACAGTAATTAGTGTTGAGTACTACTGTAGGGTTAACCCTGCCTACTTTAAATGTTTGACAATGATTAACAGTTAAAAACATTTGTTAGAAATTTAGAAAAGTAATCAAAAAGTTATCAATGTAACCAGTTACATCACTTTTGTAAAGTAACTGAAATAGTTACACTGCTTATTACATGTTGAATAGGGTAACTTGTGATCTGTAATCTATTGCATTTCCAGAGTAACACTGTATTGCCACCAGTGATCAACTTAGCTTATGATGCTTTTGAGAAATGCAGCACAAATTATTGAGGCCTTCCTCTTTAATTATGTTTTATATGCACTTTATTCAAATTTTAGTCATAGAGTGGTATTAGTAAAAATGTTTTTTGTATGTACATATACAATTTCATTGCACACATGCAATAGGATATATACCATATGTTTCAAAAACATTATTTATTTATTTATTTAAAAAAAAAATATGCTATATAATATGCCACAGACCTCAAAAATAATCATACTTGTGTAATTTTTTTGTCATGCTCAAATTTTCCCAAATCTTAAAAGATAGCATTATATTTTTAGATAAAGTTCGTAATGTGAAAAATAAATTAATAGTGTAAATATGTGGAAAATATTTAGTTGTTTTTTTCTACATTAATTACATATTTCTTTCTACACATTGTTACTGTACTATATTGTTATTCTTTAATTTTTATCTAATTATTAATTATCTCATTTATTTATTTTAATAGAATTTGTAGTTTAAATTTGAATTGCATTTTATATATATATTTGCATATTTTATTTAACTTAATATTATTGATTTATTTTGCAATCTTATTTGTATTGTTTAATTTTTTTTTTTTTTTACCTTTTTATTTTTATTGAATTGATTTATTGTAATATAATTTTAAATGTGTTTATATATAGCCTACTATATTATATATACAATTTTATATTTTATTTTACCTAATATTATTTATTTAGTAATTTATTTTAACCTTTTTTTTTTTTTAACACTGACCATGTAGTGCTTCCTTTCATCTACGGAATCTCTAGACCTCCGTTTGAAAACCTCTGGTATGGGGAATACATTTACTTACGAACAATTTGGCTATTCATTAAGGATTATAATAGGCTGTATCTGCTTCATTTGATGAAGCGTAATAGTTCTAGTTAGATAAGAGCTTTGGCATATGTTGTGAGCGAATCGATTAGACACAAGCCAGGCTTTGGCAAGATTGTTCCACAGAATTTGTGTGCCGTGCGTAATTGCTCATCCACAGCACCATCTAGTGGCTCCATGCCAGTAGTGTGGCGTGATGACGTCCAGCCGCTCTCCAATGAACAGCACATACAACTGTAACAGGAAATGTTGCGAGACTTCTTTTAGTATGCCTCAGTACTGTTTTGTTGACATTGCTGTTATAATTATTATGATTTGTAGCGATGGCACTATAATATATGCTATAACACATCATAATTATACTGTTCGTATTCGTATCTAATGAACAATTTTTGAACAAAACCCAAGATTTTTCAAAGAATAATTTAATTAAATAACAATGTAAAAATTATCATTTGTAATATTGCAAAGTTTTATATAAGACAATGTCACAAAATTCACAATTGCTGTGTTCCAGTGACTACACTGAATCTTAAAGGCGACTTGTGAGATGTTAGTCTACGTTAAAAATTACTTGTGGATTCAGTGACCACACTCATTAAAACACCAATTCCAAATGACATGTTTATACCACTTGATCTTGCATTTATCTACCTTGTAGAAAAGCCGCACAACTTCGCATCGTTAATCAAGCTTTCTGCTGTTCTCACATTTACATTCTCAAATGTTGGGTGATATTTCACAGTGTTTCGACACAGTTTTCTCTCAAAACCACTTTGGTCACCTTTTTAACATTCTTATAATTTTCTCCTCTAATGCTGTCACTGAGAGCAGTCGATTGTATACATTTTTATTTTAAGGCGTTTTTATTTTATGTTTATTTTGTAAATAAGTATGTTATTGGATAACTTCACCAATTTACGACCAAGAAACCACCCGGACAACGACATTTTCTTTAATTATGTCTTTAATATTTTAGCACAATTTTCAGATGTCAAATATCATCTTTATTTTCAAGAACATTTCAGTAATACTGTCCACTTTATTTTTTGCCGGAACAGCATTTACAAAAGAAATGTTCGAAGCAGAAAGTGAAAGGTCTGTATCAACAATGACACTGAATAAATTACACATTAACAAAAAGCACACTGTGAAATATAAAAATGTATATAATTCAGACACAGAGATAAATACAATAGAATAGCTACAATATTATATTTAGAATTACCGTCTTTAATGCTGTATTTCAACAACACAACAGTTCCACAACTGCCATAGTAGAACTTTTTCTTTTCTTTTCTTTTCTTTTCTTTTCTTTTCTTTTCTTTTCTTTTCTTTTCTTTTCTTTTCTTTTCTTTTCTTTTCTTTTCGTGTTATGTATTTGCAACAGGTAAACAACTGTAGGTGTTCCGCATACTCTTAAAGGTATAGTTAACCCCAAAATGAAAACTGAGTCATTATTTACTCACTCTCTTGTCATTCCAAATCCGTATGAATTTCTTTCTTCCGTGGAACACAAAATAATAGATTCTGAATGATGTTGGGAACCAAACCATTTCGGTACCCATTGACTTTTAATGTATGGACAAACACACAGACATTTTTCATAATGTCCTCTAGACAGGAATGACATGAGGGTGAGTAAGTGATGATTGAATACTTATTTGTGGTTGAATTATCACTTTTAAGGCATGTACCGGTGCAACAGACTCTATGTAGAGTCTGCAGGAAAGCATTAGTAATCTGAATCAGTGCGTTGTCAGATTGAAGGATATTGTTATTGTTATTGTTTTCTGAAGTATCGTGAGCCGTAAAACCAATGCGTTTCCTCAGCATGTCTCCCGTGTTTACAGACAAGCTTATACAATGCCAGAGTTTGTGTGGCTGTGGGAACCATTTGCGAGAGTCGCTGTCCATGGTTCTGAAGCAATTATAACATCCAGAATTCCTCAGTCTGATTGAAATGATATCAATTCAATCAGTTTGCCAAATTATTGATGGATGTTAGGGATATGCCAAGATGTTCAGACCAAATTTCTGATTAAGAGAGTGCATCTCTGATTTGTGATTTTTAACGTTTCGTTCTTTGCGTATAAAAAAGCTCTTGTGATTGACAAATTGATGTTCAGTAGTTCAAATGGGAGTTGGTCGAGATTCTTCATTTTTAAGCTGTCGTTGGAGGCATGAAAATAACAATTTAAACGGTCATAGATCTAACATGTTCGTATGAAAGATGTATACTACAAATGTGTAAAAGATATAGGCCTCGACTTTTCTAAACTTTGGCCGTTTTTACAATTGCGTTACACATCAATTCGTGCAAAACGTCCAAAACAAGGCAAATATTAAAGGATATTTAGAATTTTGTCATTTAAAGGTCTTTGATCGGAAGTATTCATCGCACTGCATTATTTTACATGTTGCCTTATAATTAATGATTATCATCCTCCTCATCCTCATTATTAAGAACAAAAAAATAATAGACTAATTGTATAAACGTATAAATTGTAAAAAGTCTTCAAGTCCTCTTTTTTTTTTTTTTTTTTTTTTTTTTTACAAAAAATAAAATAATAAATAGGCTAGAATTAGGATAACCAACTAAGCAACTGAATAGAAAAACATGTAACTCAGCTGTAAAAAAAAAAGTAAAGAAAAAAGTATTTCAAAAATGAGGAAAAAAGCCTTAACAGTTTAATAAAGAACCAGATTTCAGTTTTAAATCCCACACATGTATTGCTGTAAAAAAGTCGTGTTTATATTCTTTTAGTAAATTGTTTAATCTAACGGTCTAATGTCGTAAAATCAAGTTGGTTAAATCACGTCTCTCAGTATGTTTCATTTTGTGAAGACTAGCGGAATTCCTTGTCGTCATAATTCTGAACACTAGGGGGAGCCTGGAGCACAGCACATTGCTTTTTCTCTCTGAATCTCCCAAACTCCGCGATTCCTTGTCCATCAACAGAAACCTCTTTAATGACTCAAATGTTTAACCTTTTATCCCGCTTACATTTATTAATAATTGTAGCATGTTTGTGTTTTGCTTTAACGCCTATATGTAAATATTTGTAATATTTTAGCTTATATCGTATTTAAAAAGTGCTAGAGTTTTATGTTTCAGGTTTCTGGAAATGCTTTTATATATTCAGTGTCATTAATCTAAATTAATCTAAGTTTAGCGTAAAAGGCAATATGGCAGGCGGCAGTTTATTCTCGGATTGGATACTCGGTTACTCATATAGGACGGGAATGTAATTTTTTGTTCATTTGTTTATCGTGGAGTTAATGCATAGGCCTGTGTGAAGATGTTTATAATGTGCTTTACAGAAATATTTCTGTTTTTTACATTATATTATATCTTACCAACCTCTTTTCAGTGATAGCTCAAGTCTATACAGTTTCAATGCGCAGTCTTTGTACATGAAAATAAACGAAAGCCTTAACAGATAAACGACGGGCGTCCCCAGTGTGCTTCCATTTATCATCCTATTAATGTAAGATTAACAGCTACTACAGTATAAACACCGGCTGGCATGAACTTGTACTGCGCGTCACCTTGAAATAACAACGGTTACGCAATAATATTGAGTATGTGTATTTTAGGCTACTTGTTCTTTTAAAGCTTTTTTTCCCTCACAGTAATTGTAGTCTTTATATCTTACAGCATGAGTCCACATGCAGTCTCACAGGTAATCTGATTTTCTCCGTCTCTTCTCGTTTTCTTCTGTTTAACACACTCACATGCCGTTGCTTTTTGTAGAAGAACCGTACTCACGTTTATAATTTCGCCCACAGAGACGTAATCCCTTTGATTATATCTAATACCTGCCAAAACCCAGATGGCATGCCCACCCATCGCTCAGTGTGATAATGCCACATTGTGAAATCTAGCCATTAATATTAATTTTCAGTCTGCGAATGTGTCTGAACTGCTGAAGCTTAAAATTCCTTAAAGAAGGCAAGGCTTGACTTACCAGGGATTTTAAGAGCATTCCCATTTCGCCTCTCTCCGTCCTTTGAGGTAAAACTTGTATTCAGTGGGATACGTAGACTTAAGGTGGTCAAAGTCTTGCAGGCGACACGAAAAGGCCTAATTCATCTTCCGGTCAGTCTGATTTCTTTTGTTAAGTAACACATTCGTCTTTGCGACATTAGACAGAAAGTAAAGAAATGTAGTTTGCACTGATGTCTTTTATGGTGGTTTCTGTGCTTTCTTTTATTGTCTTTTGTACGAATTAAACATGCTTTGGAAGCGAATGCATGTAGTTAAAATAATTTCGATAATAATGCTCACTTTTATAGTGACATTTTACATGGTTAATTACTCAACCGCGATTCGCAGAGCCTGTCCCAGAGGAACGCGTAAGAGGATAATATCGTGATTACAACCATATCTGAAAGATACATGCCATTTAATTTAGAACAAGCAACAAGACAAGGCCGATTTAATTCCATCCAGGAGGGTCAGTGCGTGGCCTTCACTCTTTATCTGTCAGTAATTAATCCAAACTCTATGGCCATCCACAAACTGTAAACCAGAGAGTATGGAGATCTTAACATAGACTACTAATCGCCACATCTGGCAAACAAAACACTCAGATAGAGAGGCAAATATATATTTGGCAAATATTTTTAGTTTACTTTTTTCATTTCATCTGACCACTGGCTCTGTATTTGAATTAAATCAGTAAAAC
>JAHKKF010526054.1:16168-28211 GCA_019740295.1 Labeo calbasu
ACTGCAATCGCTATGTTAAGAAAGTTTTTAAGAGAATAAGTAAATGTACACTTTAAATATAAAAATAGCGTGCAATAATAATGTGTAATAAGAACGTTGCAATAGATAGAGCAAATATAACAATAACTAATACATATAAATAAATAAATAAAACTGAATCGAGAACGTTATTCAAAAACATAACATGTAACAAAAAGAAGGATGCACAAATTGTTTTCTTTGTTTTCTTGTTAGTTTGTTTAGCACTAATTAACACAAAAGTGTTAGAACAGGTACTAGTGTTTACCAGACACTTTGTTTGACTACCAAATGCTCAATAACGAATGAAAAGTGCTCAATGAGTGCTAAAACATTTATCGAAAAGTTGTATTAAATTTGGCCAGATAGTGTAATGCATTGGAACAGTGCTCTAAATCTCACTAAATCACGTTTAGAATTGGAACCCATGCAAAAAAACGACTTCTTTAATAATTAAAAAAATGACAACAAAAAAGACACATAATGCGCATTTTATCCTAAAAGGTCTTTACAGTTTAAAGTTAGGCAAAGATGGATTAACACACTGGCGCTCTCTTTCACTCATACACACACCAAGTGCACACGAGGGTTTTTACTCAGTGCTAATCTCGCTGGTAAACCATAAATGCCAATAAAGCCCTTCTTTCAACATGACATCAGCGCTGGACAACAGTTGCAGGAAAACAGATCTGCTGATGAATTGCCAGAGCTAGTGGGAAAATGAGAGGAGTGAAGCATGAACAGGGCGTTGGGCGTTGATTTATCGCATAAGCCCTCGGTCATTTCCATATATTAAAATGCGCCCAAGGGGCCAGTCAGTCAATTTCCTTGAGCCACTACCCGTGGAAGGCAAGCACACGACCAAAAAGGCACATGTCTTCCTTTTTCCCCCTTTTCTGACCCATGCACCAATATTCATTTTTGGCAGTCTAAAATAGTGAAACCCTACAAACGCGTTTTAATAAAGTGATCTACCAGCAATAGTCAAGGTATTATGTAGGTTTGGTAATCTGGTTTTTGTGTCATCCACAGGGCCTCGCGCATTGAGCTGAAACGTTATTTTAAGCATGAATCTGTCATCGCACTTTCCTCTCACTCTCATTTCCAATCGCTTCCTCTGTCACTCTCTCACACAAAAGCACTTTTTCTGTACGAGCGAGCGCGCCTGACCGTGCATTGGAGAGATGGATATTGCAATGCATTTAACGTCTGGCTGATTTATGATGGGATCAGTCGCATTGTCATTTACATATTGAGATTCTGTTTGTACGCGGCGTTTTGTTGCTGCCTGATAGCTTCCATTCCTGAAGGAGGTGTAAACGCTCCGTTTGCGCTGATCAATGTCCGCCTGGGAGCAGGGACAGACTTTCAGAAAAGTAAAAATGTGGAAAAAAAGGCGGTCCATCAACCAATGGCCTGAGTGGGCAGGTGCCATGGTTAGTGTTACTGAAATGCGTGAACATCCCCAAATTTGTCCAGCACCGAAAGCGTCTATACAGAAAGATCGCTCAGTCAAAAGGAAAAGCTATTTCCATCTAATATTTGCTATTCACGCATAAAGAAATATCTATTGTTCCATGCAAACTTAAAGATTTCACAAATCACGGATCCCGACAACTTTTTATAACAAAGTTATTTTTTCACACTTGGAAATATTTCGAGCGAGGTTAAACAATGCAGTCTTTCTGTGGGATCCATGAACTGCGGAGCACAATCTCTCGAGAGATCCTGAAGGAATCCGTGATGTATTTCTGTCAATCATGCTGCACGTTTGCAGAAATATCAGACGCTTAAAAATAAAAGTCCTAATTAGAGTCAAAATATGTTTTACAGCTTGATTCTGTGTGAGAACTTCTATGGTTACTTTTTATTGTCCAGAAACCAGTTTATGCTGGTGCTTTAAAGAGCCTGGAAATCTGAATTAGCTTTTATAATGTGCAAATAATCATATAGCCAACCCAAGAACTGTACAAAGCACCTTAAAGCACCTTATTATTATTATTTTTTAAAGAATGACATAATTTACGCACCGCACACTTAAAAGTGCATTAAATGTATCTGTCTCCCTTTGTGCATGCTGGAGAACAGTGCGCTGCGTTGAAACGAAATCAAAGGCTTTATATACAAAATTCAGATCGATGCGGTGTTTTTAATCATATGCACTTGTTGAGAACAATGACCTGAAAAGCATCGGCACAGCCACAGAGTGGTACAGTCGAGCGAATCCATTGGCATTCCCAGATAGCCCTCGCGCAGAGTTGACCTTTTTACCCAGCGCAAACCTGACTCAACTTTCGCGTAAAGATCTGACACCTCGCGCCAAGAAAAAAAAAAAAAAAAAAAAAAAAACACGCACAAACACAGCGATCAGTCTTGGTCCAGAAACAAAGATGTCAGCGTATAAGCCTGCAAAGCAGTTTGACTCACTCGCTCGCTCGCCTGCTCACGGGTCACGTATTATCTCCAGCGTTCGACTTCAATTCCGATCGGTTCCCTATTGAATTGTGCCTTTTTCCCCGCAGACTGTCACTTGTTCACGCAGCCTCTGCTTTGAGTCTCTGGAGCAGTCGCTATAGTCTAGTCGTACTTCTACTAGTTCGCAGGGGTGTCTCTCTCTTCCTCCCACCTCATGCATTGAACTAGCTTGTCATCGCGTTCGGTTATACGCTTCATGTCTCTTTAATTTCGAATGCATCGGCGCTGTTTACAGCATCTTTATATTTCTAAATCCACGCGGCGGTTTACTGACACCCCCCTCCTCCCCCCAGTCACCATTCTCTATAATCTGAACACATCTGAAAGTTATTACCCCGTCCCCTTTCTTTCTAGTGGGCTGCTCCCACAATCTATTCGTCAGTGTGTTGTTATATTTTTACAATTACACTCTAGTAGTATTTAAGTCCCACCTACATAGCGAGCTAGCGCGTGTCCTATCCCGCTCTGTGTGATGATGTCCCTTAAGTTTCTGTCTGTTCTGGGAGCCCGGAGGAATGTGGCAGCGCAACGCGGCCGTTGAACCCACATGCCCCAGCTCGGAACCTGTCTGTCCTGTTCGTGCAACCCGATCGCGTGTCTCACCGAGAAGCAGCTTGCGCGCTACCTCTCAGACTGACTGTTTGACCAGGAGTTGAGTGACTGTGTTTGAAGCACCATCAGTGTCCACTACGAAACCTTATATGCGAGGTTCCTCTCCCCCTCTCTTTGTATATATAGCATGTCCGGCCCCCTTGAATCTCCTGTCCATTGGCTTTTCGTGCTCTGTTTTCCTGCGTCCACCCCCAGCGCGCGCACACACACATACACACACACGCACACACGCACTCACACACGCCGCAGCGCACATTGCTTTCATTAAACATATCTCCCCCTCTCTCTCTCTCTCTCTCTCTCTCTCGCTGTGTGAGCGTGTCTCTCGCTCTCTCTCTCTCGCCTCTTGTCCGGCCCCCTGATCTTTCTGTCCATTGGCTTCTTCGGGTCTATTTTTCATGTCCAGCCCCTAATGAGTGTCCATTGGTTTTGTTATTTCCACTCCCTCCTCCCACTCCACGGCTTTGCCCTGCCCATGTTCTGTATGTCTGTGTCCATCCATCTCCTGACGTTCAAGTTCGCAGGGACGTCACGTCCGCACTTGAACTTGCAGCTCAGGGGGGCTTTTGCCATTTTTTCATCTCTCTCTCTCTCTCTTTTCAAAAAAGCCATGACGGCTATCCCACAATCCATCTTCCCTGCGCCATCTTTGTATTATTTCTAATTTATTTTGGATGTCAAAGGCATTGATGAAGATATTTTCTCTGGAGTCTCCCTTCTAACCCGGCTCTCCCGATGTGAACCGAGCTGAAAGCCACCACCAACCACCATGTCTCGCCGCAAGCAAGGCAAACCCCAGCACTTAAGCAAACGGGATTTTTCGCGTAAGTAAAGACAAATATATGTTGTGCCCGTTCGCTTTACCTGTTTTTGGCTCCGTTCTGTAGTGTTGAGTTGCTGGAGAGGAGCGTAATTCTCAGTCAAGACACACTGGACACTGGACAGCGCAGATCAAGTGGACTTTAGTGAAGAGAGCGTTCCCATCTCTGAAATGCCTTTACGCGCACCTTCGTCCGCCGAAATGCCACAAAAGTTTGCTTTCCATCGCTGTACTTGGAGAAGTTCACGCCGACTCTGTGTTTAGGCGCATATGTCTTGGCTGTCGTGCCCTAGTCGCTTTGACCACTTAAGAGCAAGCGCTCACATATACCGGACTGTGGTGGGTATATGCACGCGTGCTTTCGCTCGCTTATTTACGCTCACATCTCGTGGAATGTCCCGTAACGCTGTCTGTCTGTGATTCTGGGCAGGATTTCCCCCCTCTCGCACTATTTTTGGAAGATTTTCAAAGAGTGGAAGTGAATTTTGATTGGGAAAAATCTCGTGTCCGACTGTTTACAAGCGCCGCGTGCGCGTACTACCCACTGCCAGCAAACAGAGCGCGATAGTCGCCTGTGTGAGACTAACATTGCAGAGCAAGGCATCTGCATATAAAATCGATTCGAATTTTAAACTTAAGCTTTTCTTACCTTTGAAGCAAAACGCGATTCCGATCTGCTCGTATGGGCTTTCGCCTAAAAGCAATAGGAGACAGGTTTACGCTACGCTCTTTGCCGTTTCGTGTGCATTTATGCAAGGATAAATTCGATTTCACTTAGGCCTGATTTTTGTCTTAAATGTCGGTGACAAAGGTAAGACGAAACCTAAATGTAATGCTACTATTTAGATGCAAGTGTGTCAAGAAAACCAGTCAGCTTTGCTCTTTTTGTATGCACACATTCGTAGCCTACAACCACTGTTCTCCGAATTATCATTCAAATGATTAGTTTTTTACTATGACATGACTTGAAAGACTGTGCTAGGTAGCATTTTTGTAAATAAAGTCAGCTTCGTATTTTATGGAGCTGAAGTGTTGTCAGGAGTACGACGAAACGAAAACATTTAGCTCCTGTCTTTTTGTCTTTAGATTTCGTGTATTGATATCTCAAACGTAAAGCTACAAAAGCATTAGTACGCGTTTTATTAGATAAACATGTTTGACACAAATCCCGAGTTGTTGTAACATTGTAAAGTATCGTGTAACATTATTGGGTTTCCACACAGGCTGTGGGATCTCAGCGCGGGTTACTCCGTGTGTTCGCTACTGTTCGTGTCAGAAATCCACCGCTAGGGGGCAGACGACGATCATAAACTAGACTCGAACCCGATCAGTTTCACCGCTATCTTTATCTATATTTGACCATATGTTAGCAAGAGCGAAACGTATTGTATATGAACTTGTAACTGTTTTTTTTACCCCGTCCTGACCTGGCATGAAATGTAGAATTTTTATACAGAGTATTTTGTAATAGATCAAGTAAACTAACAAAGGATGTTCAGGTAATACAAACAGACCAAATGCAGCTTATCTTGATCAACTTGATCTAATTCATAATTACACAGAAGGTATTTTTTAAGTGAAAGAGACATTCTAACGAAGGAGATGTTATTACAAAATATTACTTTATTCAAAACCAGCTTTAAATATTCACGTTCATAGGCTACACACAGATACTTTTCAGAGGAGAGCTATTTGAAAATATTATTAGCTTTTTTTTGGATTAAAGCTGTTTTTGTTTTTAAACACTTGGATTGATTTTAAATCGCTAAAAATATTCTCAAAAAAACAGTTTTAAATTCAGTATCGTTTTTAGTGCCAGCGCTGATTGTGGTGGAATTTAAAGCAACTGGGGAAACTCAGTGTAATACAGCTTCCCAGAGTTTTCACACATTTTGAACAAACTTAATTTGTTTTTGAATGATCCAGATTGTCGAATATTCTTTTGCATACTATTTATAGAATTTGTTTTTTTTATTAATGGTCAGTCGTTTACAGTTTCTGTAATATAACATATGTGCGAATATCTTTAGATTGCAGCTTCGATAGTAAAATAAGCACTTAATATAATTGTTATAGCTGACTGAAGTGTTGAATATAAGCTGTTATTTAAATGAAACGTATTTTGTTGCAGCTGAAATATGTCACCAACTATATACTAAGTTCTCGCTCGGTGTTATTATTAAATCATGACTGAAGTTTTGCATATATCGATAATCTCTGTGTTTTATCACAATCACACCTGACTGGAAGTTCTACAGCGGTTATCATTACGAATTCATTACCAATCAATATCACTATGAATCACTCTATATCTAGGAAACAGATCTAAAATACTTTGAGTTCACTTTAAATCGGCTGGGCTTTCTTTTATTTTTTTTCCATGGCGAGCATTTAAACTCGCATTTAAAAAACACATAATAGCGAAAAGCATTAGTGCATATAGAAGAGACATTTATCCCACTTCGTCGTTGTTATTTCATGTGCAAATACGCCGAATATTTTCCTCATAAGCACGTCTGGGAGATACTCCACATCTGCCCCTCAATATCTGCCCCAGACTGGGCTGAAGTAAATTTAACCGCCCTGCACATGATCCTAACACCTTTTTATCAAAATCTGTACCAATCATCACCCACTACAAATTAAAATCTATTTTTTGATTCTCAGTGGTTTTAGGTTCATTAAAGCATGAAATTGGCAGCTTATAAAGAAGGTCAAGATTCTTAACCATTAGGAAGCTAGTGTAACCTCTGCGCAAAAGATTTCACTAAACAACGATTATAAAAATACCTGCATGTGTGTGTGTGTGTGTGTGTGAACCTTATAGCTAACTTTATCGTGAGGGGGAAAAAAGCTAATAGTCTTTACAGTGTGAAGTATGTATTGCTGCAGCTGTGACTTGTGTTGGGTTTTCTGGATATCTGCACGTGTTGTCCATGCAGTTATTTCGTGATCCAGATGTGTGTATGCTTGAGTGAAACAAAGAGTCAGGCTGAAATGAATTTACTGTAGTTTTAGACACAGATGTTAATGCACCAAAGCAAATATAACACAATTTTGTTGCCTTTACTGTTATATCATAATAAATCATATGTTAATAAGATGTCAAGCCCTTGCTATTAGTTATGTGAATATTATGCTTTTATGCTTGTTCACTGAAGTTTAACTGACAGCGACTAATTGATTTTTTTAAACGTTTATTTATTTATTTTTTTTTAGAACTTGTAAGGTAATTATGGATCTGAAATGAGAACAAATTAAAAAACTAAATGAAAGTGGTGGTTAAGCATAAAATGTGTATTCTTGTTTTTATCCTGTTATGTGCTCCCTCGTCTTGACTGCGTTCATTACAGCACCCAGTCTCTAATATTCCCTCTGCTTTTCGTTCCCTCTGTGTCGCATATGGATTCTTCCTGCGTGCAGCCGAGCCCCTGTCAGCCGTGGTCTCGGAGGAGAGGCAGGAACAGCGCGGGCTGGTACAGGTAGCTCCAGAGGGAGACCAGGACCTGCTCACCTGTGGCCAGTGTCAGATGAACTTCCCTTTGGGAGACATCCTTATTTTCATTGAGCACAAAAGGAAGCAGTGCAATGGCACTTTGTGCATGGACAAAGCAGTGGATAAGCCCCCCTCGCCCTCGCATGGTGAGCTGAGGAGAGCCTCCAACCCCGTGGAGGTGGGCGTCCAGGTCACGCCGGAGGACGATGACTGCTTATCGACGTCTTCTCGAGGAATCTGTCCCAAACAGGAAAACATTACAGGTAACCTCATCCCATGTGATTGTTCTTTTATTAATATAGAAGGGCTGTGCGTTTATCTGCGGTGGAGCCGAGTTGTTGTGTGGGCCACATATCGTAGACACATGTCCTTTCTCGGTGGGGCGTCTCGTTCGCAGCTCTGGAGACGTATCAGAGTGCTGAATATTTAAAAGCTGTGGGGCAGGAAGGGGAAGGGGGTATATTCAATCAAACCTCAGAGTGAGAAGCCATTACGAAGACCAAAAGAGGAACCGGCATTACTTCATAGAGTACAAAGATAAAAAAAAAAAAACGTTTAAAATCTGATTTATTATCTCAAGATCATCGCTGCTTGGAATCAAGGATCTCCTTCAGATGGACTCTGTGGGATTTGGATAATTAAGCTCAGATTCGAACCGTAGATCACACATTCCCACTGCCGACTGCATGCTTCGGTTTAGCACATTTGCACTTTGTGTTTCAAATCCTTTTTCTCTGCTAACTTGTCGTTCACTCTCCACGGTAATCAAATGAGGCCCAAAGTGGCAGAGTGTGACTTGAAAGTTGCAGATTGGTTAAAGTAGAGTGCAAAGGGTGTGTTCTTTATGGCACGGCCACATGACTGCTCATCCCTACTGGGAGACAAAAAAAAAGCAGAGGGATTGAGAGGGGGAAATTTTGCCAGTGGAGGGGTGGTTCGAGGAGTCCTTGCTGTGACAGGAGAGGCCATCCCCCTCGGTGTGTGTCCACAGGCTCATGGGAAATGCCTCTCTGTGCTGCACAGCCTCTCTCATGTGGTCTCGACAGATGTATCTTGATTTCGTTGTGGGTTCTCGCACAGCCACATCTTATCCGTATAAATGCACGCCTGCACATTTTCACTTTCTGTCAAAAAAGGAAAGGAAATGGAAGGCCGTTCGGTTATTTTGGTTTGTCAGGAAACAATAACACAACACTAATTATTTGTTTTAGTTTTGCGGATGTGCATTTTAATTAGCGGTCGACTTATGCACTATATAAAACGCGGAAAATACAGTCATAAAAAGACCGTCCCTAATTTCCACTGTAAACAACTTAAAATAAAGACAGCCCTGGAATCTTAGAGTAGCGTAAGTCTAATCTTGCTTAAGCTGAGCGTTAAGTGAAATGAACTGCTTTAAGTTGTCGGCGTGTTATTATGTGTCCGTGAGCGTCTCGGACTGGCGGGGCCATTTAGAGTGGCTGTTTTTTAAATGGAGAAAATGTGAGAGTGAGACTTTCCAGTCTGTTTTTCTGGCCTGGCTTTGCGTTTGGCCATTCTCTGGTCTGCCTCAAAGATCAGGTTCCAGGAAGCGTCTGGGTCCGGTTAGCCCCATCAACAGTCATTTGGACTTGACCCTTTGCTCTGGGCTAATTATCGTCTGCTGAGTTCAAGTATCAAGTTGTTTTCCAACAGTTCCCACTTGCATAGTTTGAGATACAGCAAACCAAGTCTTCTGATTTGTGTACGTATAAATGTTTACAGTTTTGTGCTATAGTACATTTAAATTTGATCAGATATGGAGGCTGAATGGGGTCATTTGTGTCTGCTTGCCCTCTTTGTTTTAAGCATGTTGATGCAGTTTCAGCACAAATTATACAACCTTTATGCGAGCCGGCTATCGCGCACGTCTCTTGTTTCTGTCAGCCGCTAAACTGGGTTATTAAACTCATTTACATCATAATGTATCAGGGTTCAGCTGATAGCGTTGGGTCACTGGTATTATGTGTGCTTGTTATTATTATTATTTTTTTTAAACAGTTTTGTGGGAAGGTCCATAACAGCTTCTCAGCATGTTACTGAATCTGCTGCATGGCAGGTCAGGCAGGGAAGAGATATTAATTAGCCATATTATAGACGATTTCAGACATAACATATTCAAGGTTAGTTATGACTGCAGCTTACCCTGAATGTATAAACCAGAACAATCTGAGTGTGTGTGTGTGTTTATGTACCAGGGTTGGAGGTGGTCTAGAACACGACAGAACTGCAAGTTCTTTTTTTTTTTTATTATTCTGTCTGTTTTCTACATATAGTATTTCTGTTTATTATTTTTTAATATATTATTTTATCTTTATATTTAACTTTTTATTTTGCATTCATTGATTTTATTATTCATTTATTTTTATAAAGTAATTGCTTTTTTTTTGGTCTGTTTTTAAGACGGATCATTAGGCTATAGCTCAGACGACCAAATAAGGAAATTGGAATGTGTGATGTAACAACTCCATTTCCATATAGAGCTGCTCAGTGTGAGAAAAAGCAGTACCTGCCACAGAGGAATGAATTTGCTGTGTGAGCACAGAAAGTGGCAATACACACGTGTGTGTGAGACTGTGTATTACCCTGAACAGCACAATGCATCCTGGTGAGGAGGCCTTACTAGAGAGAACTGAGACCCTCTCCTCACCCATGTAGTGATTTGATACAGTCATAATGTATTTGTTTAATTTTTAATCTCTAAATGAGATTTTGAATCCTCTCATTTCTTGAAAACAGACAGGTTGACACAAACGTGTCTTGTTGAATTAATGCTCCATTGGTATAATCAGCATCGTGTCCTTTGCTGCACAATATAAGACGTCTGATGAAATGTAAAAATTATGCAGAGTAACATCCTATGATCTTCTGTTTCGCAACGCGTTGTCCAAAAACATGTCGATGGAACAGATTGAATTCGCTTTGGCTCACGATATGGGGCCATTTGGAGCTCTGAACTTTTTTTTTTTATCAAGCGCTTTTCAAGACTCTGTCTTTCGCTATGGCAGCCCTTCAGAAATTATGACTGCTCTCCAATAAATCGGCAGATTAGATCGGACTAACACTGCCGCCATGCAGAACGGACCTCAATACAGATAATTGTTTTTTAAATGGCCTTTGCTGGGTGGGTTTTTAATGCCTCTAACTCTCCCGCTCGCTCGCTCGCCCATTTTGTCACTCTCTCCCTCTCTGCTATGCATATGGCTGTAGCAGTCAATGTAAATCAGGGGCATCCAATTAATATTGAATCAATTACACTGTGTGCGATTGTCTGGCATGTGAGCCGCCTGCAATTTTCTGTGCCAAAATGTGACCCAAATGAGTGGCTTAACAAAGACCCCAGCAATTTAAGCTTTTTTTCCTTATTGTTTTTTTTTCCTTCCTCCTTTTTTAAATCACATATTATCTGGAGCTTGACGATCTGTCATGATCATAATTATCATCAAAGCGCCTTTCTGGAGTTCAGCTGCGAGGGAGCTGGTGTGCTGACACTGATCGTTTTTTAAGAGGACTTGTGAGGAGCAGCGTTAGCTGACGTTCGGTCATCAGTGAGAGCCGAGGCAACCACGACAGTTGTTTTTATTTTCCGAACCGCCCTGTGCAGCATGGAAGTGTGTGTGTGTTTCTGACAGACGTAATAGACTTTCTTTAGAGAGGCACATGTGGAAATATGCATGTATATCGAGGCTGCTCAGTGTCACAGGAGCGTTTTATTTGTGCAGGTGTGTGTGTGCGCTGTCACGGCTTAATGTGGGGCGACACCCAAACCTTGCATGTCCTTTTACAATCAAGAAAATGAATTATCAGGAAGCGACAAAGAGACATGTCTTACCCGAGCGGCGATGGCACCCTGGAAGCGGCTCTTTATGAATATGTATTCGAATTGGGGGGGAGGCATTCGCCTCTAATTTTCCAAACCTTTTTATTTCCCTTCACCGGCAGGATTTCTTCATACACAAACCCCGTCGTCCCTTTCAAAAAACACCGTGCCCATGTGCGTTTGTATCTAGTCCCTGCATATGTGTAGCATCTCCTGTCTGATCTTGGAAAAAAATAACATTACCGAATGTGTGTGTGAGAGGTGTGCAGAGCGTTTCCAGAGGGAAGAGGTGTAATAATAGAACAGAATGATGTTTAATTCTCTTGGAGCTGTTTTGCTGCATGTGAAGATGTGTCTCGCAGCATCCCTCGCAGAAACATTGTGATATTCTGCATCCTCGGGCTTGATTTGCATGATACAGTCGACTCGGTGCTGTGGGGGTGGACGGCTTCCTTTCATTCGCCATTCTCATCTAATGGGCTACAGCTCACATTTTTTGTTGGGTTGGGAATTTTGTGTTGCATGGGAAAAACCGAGAATCCATTTTTTGTGCAATACTTATTTGTATTCGGTTGAAATTGAGAGATTTTATATGAAAAATGTATATTTGAAGCTTTAAACCTTAAAAATCACACCATTTTACCTGTTTTTTTGCACCAAAGCCGGCGTGCAAGGAAACAAAGGTATTTAGCAGCCAGACGGGCACTGCCTGGCACGGTGCCACCCGCTCCGTCTCAGTTCTCCCACCCCCGCACCCCTTCATACGCTCTTAGCACCCAATGAC
>JAHKKF010526056.1:6969-21804 GCA_019740295.1 Labeo calbasu
CATTAAGTTAAACTAAATGAAAATGAGAAATGTTGCATTGCAACTAGCTGAAATAAAATAAGTTTAGGCTAGGTTTTTTAATATTTTATTTCAGATAATGTTTATTTTAAGTAACAATTTTTATGGTTATAGTTTTAGTTACCTATATTAACCTTGCTTGAGTTAAGGATACATTTTTATTATATATTTGGGATGTATTTTTAACTGGAATATAAACTATAAATATAATATAAATATTATAATAAATAAATATAAATAAATTGAGTTTGGAAATATAAATCACTATTTTGTGGTATGGAAAAGAGCAGTTCAAACATTCTGCCTTGCATCTTATTTTGTGTTTCAGTATGGAGTTGAGTAAATGAGCACTTTTTTTTTATTAAAAGCTGCTCCTGTAACAGTTAGGCTACCTCTGCATTAAAATGGCCTCAGTATAATTTTTTATTAATAAATCAAAATTATATATTGGGTTTAGCAGGTCGCCTGTTGATTTTGTAAATATTTCAGCTTTCAAACATATAATCAGATTAAATTTTGGGTTTGAATTTATGACAACAGTTTCTGCTGAAATCTGTAGAAAAAGGGAAGTTGAAAGCTTTGTTCTGTATTATTTATTCCACCCACACAGTATTGCTCAAGTTGTGGGTTTTGAATCCTCTAAATCTGTTGTCATCTTTGTTTTACCTTTTTTTTTTTCTTCATTTCACTAATTCAGTTATCCACGTTTGGCTGTTTTGCACTTTTCTAGTTGATGGGCTACAAGCTTGCTAGCTTTTGAAATGCTAGAACTAAAACAAACGTCATATTAAAACAATAAGACATTTGTGTTATAGTGACAACTTGTTTTGCTTCATGTAAAATTCATCATAAAATCCATCTAATGCACAAACTTAAATGGCTTATTGGTTTTACAAAATGAAGATCATCCGTGTTCAATAAGTAGTTACATTTAATAATAATAATAATATGTAGGTCTGGGTAAAAAAAATGATATCTCGATTATAATCGATTCTCATTTTTACGAAACAATATTGATTCTTAAATCCCAAGAATCGATTAATCTAGCCTGTTTTCAGTTAGGCCTAATGAATGGAACATTGTAGCGCGCATTATATCTAATAAATCGCAATAAGCTTTGCGATTTGTTACTTTTGATATGAAACAAAATCTTAGATTTAAAATTCTGTCCATTTAATTACAATATAAAGAGAATAATACCGTTTTGGCGCTGTTTAATGTAGCTTGACAGACAGCTGTAGCGCCTAAGTTCAGAAGCAGCAGCAACGTAAAGCGCATGTAAACTAAACAACTCCGCTTTAATACCAGTTTCATCAGAAAATAAACATCCGAAGGTATGATAAAAGATAGAGTACAATTTACCGAAATCCGTATCCTGCCTCATGTAATCGCTCAAACAGTGTTTCAACCGTGGAAAGACGTCAATATAACAGCTTGTAAACAATGTCACGTAACGTCACATTTACCTCAGAAAAAACGTATTTGGTGGCCATATAATAGTTAGTCAGCTAGAAAAACGAATTCAAGGAGCATTTTGCTAAATATATGCACCATATAACATTTATATATATGTATTTCAAAAAACGAATCGGAGTAGAAATACAACTATGTAATTTAAAGTTAAGTTTTAGTT
This sequence comes from Labeo calbasu, assembly GCA_019740295.1. Taxonomy (NCBI): domain Eukaryota; kingdom Metazoa; phylum Chordata; class Actinopteri; order Cypriniformes; family Cyprinidae; genus Labeo; species Labeo calbasu. The sequence goes on from JAHKKF010526056.1 coordinate 8,621, forward strand.
TAGTATGATTTTTAACCTTAAGTATTGTAGTAACGTAGTACCAACTGACTCTCATGTATATTTTACAAAATTTGCCATGTACTCTACCTGATCCAAAATAATTAATATTGAATCTAATCAAATCAAAATCAAATGAAATCGCAAGCTTGTAAAACAGAATTTAATCATGAAATTTGTCAAAACCCATCTGTCTTCTGGCTATTCATGGTTGCTTAGGCAATGTAGAAATTTGTATTAATCTACAAGTTAATCCAGTCAGAGTTTCAGTAAACTTTTTAATAATTTATTTTTTCCCCCCATATAAATTTCCCCTCAACTTTTTCTTTTTGTTGTTTCCCATTATAGACTGAGCGTCGGTCAGGCTCCTTTTACCTCACCTGAGAAGCCAGTCACTCTTGGAGAATATCTAAAGCAGCTGTCACGCCACAAGAACTTCATGTGGTTTGTTTCTATGAACCTAGTACAGGTAAATATGAGCAAACGTGCACAAAAGACAAAGCTAAAATGGTATTGTATGTAATTCTCTAATTATAGAACCGATTATATATGGTTTTTCTCTACCCCATCGTCTGCAGGTATTCCACTGCCATTTCAACAGCAATTTCTTCCCTCTGTTTTTGGAGCACCTCCTGTCAGACCGTATTTCTGCCTCCACCGGATCCTTCCTGCTGGGTAAGACAAAAAGAAATCATTCACATTCATGTTTTTTTTTTAATACAGTTGAAGTCAAAAGTTGCAGAATCTTCAAAATTATTAATTATTTTACTAAAATAAGAGGGATCGTACAAAACGCATGATATTTTTTATTTAGTACTGACCTGACAAAGATAATAACAGTTGAATTTATAAAAATGACCCCATTCAAAAGTTTACATGCACTTGATTCTTAATACTGTGTTGTTATCTGAATGATCCACAGCTGTGTTTTTTTGTTTAGTGATAGTTGTTCATGAGTTTCTTGTTTGTTATGAACAGTTTAACTGCCTGCTGTTCTTCAGAAAAGTCTTTCAGGTCTCACAATTCCTTGGTTTTTCAGCATTTTTGTGTATTTGAACCCTTTCCAACAATTACTCTATGACTTTGAGATCCATCTTTTCACACTGAGGACAACTGAGGGACTTATATGCAACTATTTCAGAAGGTTCAAATGTTCACTGATGCTTCAGAAGGAAAACAATGCATTAAGAGACAGGGGTGAAAACTTTTTAAATTTGAAGATCAGGGTAAATTGAACTTATTTTGTCTTCTAGGAAACACGTAAATATCTTCTGTAGCTTCTGAAGGGCAGTACCAAATAAAAACATGATATTTAGGCAAAATAAGAAAAATGTACACATCTTCATTCTGTTCAAAAGTTTGCACCCCTGGCTTTCAATGCATCGTGTTTCCTGAAGCATCAATAAGCTTTTGAACCGTGATATTCTCTGTTTCTATTTTCCTGTGACACAGGCATCTCTTACATCGCACCTCATCTGAACAATCTCTACTTTCTGACGCTGTGCCAAAGACTGGGTGTCTACCAGGTTGTCCGTGGGCTCTTCTTCCTGAAGCTGGGCCTTAGTGTGGCCATGCTCTTAGCCGGGGCGGACCATGTGTACCTGCTCTGCATTTTTATTGCTAGGTGAGAAATGAATGGTCAACGAACCCTTATGTTTTCAGACTACAGGTGTTGTGCCTCTTATGTGATATAAAATTCAAAGCGTTATGGATGTTTTGGTTATTAGTTCTTGTTTAAAAGGAGCAGGTGTGCTTTTGTTTGCTTGCAAATCCATGTCGAGACTTGAAACAGAGAACTTATTTCCATGCTAACAGACCAAGGACACAAGCTGAGAGAAAACACACATGTCCTCTCTGTGTTGTTACTGTGAACTATATGATATTGCAAAACAGGAAGAATAGTTAGAATTATTTAAACAAGCTACATATATTATTATTTATATACAGTGTGTTTAAGTAAAATTGTTTAATTATTATGATAATGTGCATTTCTGAATGTGCTAATCTTTAACTTTGACAAGGAAAACCCCACATTAGTTCACCCAAAAATAAAAATTCTGTCATTAATTATTCACATTCTTGTCGTTGCAAACCCGCAAGACCTTCGTTCATTTTCAGAACACAATTAAGATATTTTTGATGAAATCTGAGAGCTTTCTGACTGTCTATGCAAGGTCAGTAAGCTCTCGAATTTTATCAAAAATATCTTAATTTGTGTTCTGTAGATGAACGAAGGTCTTACAGGTTTGGAACGACATGAGGGTGAGTAATTAATGACAGAATTTTCATTTTTGAGTGAACTATCCCTTTAAGTCGACACTAATTAATTAATAAAAAGATGCACACTTGAGAACCGATTTAGAAAATCTTTCATCAGCATTGTCTTTCGTCTGTTTTTATTTTTTATTGCATTGTTCGAATCTCTCCATAGTAATCGTGTCTTCACTGAGGGCACTTGTAAACTTCTGAACCTGGTGATCACAGACCTAGTGGATGAGGACTTTGTGTTGAACCGCCGACAACAAGCAGCTTCTGCCTTGCTCTTTGGTATGGTTGCCTTGGTAACTAAGCCTGGCCAGACCTTTGCCCCTCTCATTGGTACCTGGCTGCTGTGTCTCTACACAGGTGTGTGTGCAGTGAATAAACACGCATTAGATGTAACATTCACATTTAGTATGTACATTGAATTATTTAGCAGATGCTTTATCTGAAGTGACTTAGAAATGAGGGAAGACAAATAAAACCAGCACTGTACTTATTGTTTGACACAATAAATTATAAACATATTTACATTTATTAAATATAACTATTATTACAGTTTTAAAAAATGGTTTTCTATATCAGTATATTTTAAAATATAATTTATTCCTGTGATGCAAAGCTGCTTCTTTTTAACCTTTTGTTTATTACAGGTTCCAACAAAATATTAAGCAGTACAACTGTTTTTAACATTGATAATAAATCAGCATATTAAAATGATTTCTAAAGGATTGTGTGACACTGAAAACTAGAGTAATGGTGCTGAAAATTCAGCTTTGCATCACAGGAATAAATTACATTTTAAAATATTTTACATAGAAAATAGTTATTTTATATTGAGGTAATAATTTACAATATTACTGTTTTTTTTCTGGATTTTTGGTCAAATGAGTGCAGCCTTGATGAGCGTAAATGACTTAAAAATATTTTAGATTTATTTTATTTGTTTATTTATTTATTTATTTATTTGTCCACAAAAATGTATTTCAAACCTTAAGCTGCATGTAAAAATATGTAAAAATTACTATCAATGTTAAAAAAAAAAAAGTGATGACGTTTGATTCTTTGACAATTAAAAAGTGTTTTTGTGACCATGGACCACAAGGGTAAATTTTTTTGAAACTGAGATTCATACATCATCTGAAAGCTGAATAAATAAGCTTTCCATTAATGTATGGTTTGTTACCTTCATCAAAAATGAGGTTTTGATATATTTATGGTAGGAAATTTATAAAATATCTTCATGGAACATGATCTTTACTTAATATTCCAATGATTTTGGCATAAAAGAAAACTTGATAGTTTTGACCCATGCAATGTATTTTTGGCTTTTGCTACAAATATACCCGTGCTACTTAAGACTGCTTTTGTGGTCCAGGGTCCATTTGTGTCTCATCATGCCTTATCATTTTCCAGGATATGACATCTTTGAGAGAAACTCGATGGCAGAAGCACCGATTGCAGCTCCTGCGCTCCCTGTCCCACTGCGTCAGGGTTGCTTTTACCTGCTGGTGTTTGTGCCCATTACCTGTGCCCTTCTCCAGCTGCTGGCGTGGTCTCGCTTCACTCTGCATGGACGACGGCTACAAAACATCAAGACCCTAAGGCAGGGTGCCCAACACAGCCACCTTATTGATGTCAAGGCTATCTAATGTTCCTGTATGCATGGGAAGAGGAAGGAAAGATGAGTCGTGGACATTCCCCAAGGCCAGGCGTGCTGCCAACAGACCTTGAATGGAGAATGGTGACGCCAAATACTGCAAGAGACACTTAGGAGAGAATGTATAGTCCTGTCCTTATCAAAAACCTGCCTTAATTTGCTATGTTGGGTATTTATATTGAGTATGCGACCAAAAATGAATGAACATAATAACCAGTGGTTTGGAACCATATTGAACAATACTGCCCCCAAACCTCCTGTTCTGCAGTTTCAATGTATAGTTATATGGGTTTATAATCAAGCCAAATCGAATCGCATCTCCTTTGCCTGTGTGTTTTAACTTTATGTGAAAAATTACACTGTGTTCTGAAAAAAGGGCATGTTTACTATAGGTTCAGCAGCATTCCAGGGATACATGATATATGGAATTGCATGGATATCTGTGGTGTTTCTTTTATACTGTCAGGACTTATACATTGTCTTTGTAATTCGGCCAGATGTTGAAGTTGTTTTGTGGCCAGTAACATCTGTTTTATATAACTTTTTGAAATGCATTCAGTTACTCATTGCTATCAATGATTATTATTACTGAAGAAGTATGTATATTACAGTTCACATTAATGTGTTGTTCTAGCATGTATAACTTATTTTTGTACCAAATGTCTGATTTCACTTTATTTTTGTGTTTTAGAGGCAGAGTTGTCAAGACGGTAAATTATTCCTTGGTCAGTGTGACGTTAAAATACAAATTGACTTCTCAAAGTTACAGAAATAGTTTTATATAAAGGTTTTCCAAATTAAAATTTTTACTGCCAAATTTATATTCTTAACTTTTAGTAAAAATACCATTTTTGACACATTCGTGACATTGCATTTCTTGTACGACCGTTGCTAAAAAACAAATTAAGATGAAACGTCTTAATATTTTAGGCCTTAGATGGTTACTGTTTTGTTCGTCAACTACTGGTTGGGGCACAATGAGCACATCTGATATTTTATTCATATTTCATGGTTATTTATAGTAGGAAAAATGCAATTATCTTGGAAAATGTTCAAAGTCTGAGCTATATCTTAGGATGTGAGTTATTTTAGTGCTTTTGCTCACTATTCGAATAATTTTGCTTGCAAATAAATGTTGTTTTATAATAGTAATGTCTCAATGTTTTGTTCTTGTCTTTGCTAAATAAATACTTGCATTTTGTCTTAAATAAGACAAATTTGTAGTTACTGGTTCAGCATTAACCCATTTAAACTCTAAAATGTAATTTAATTATTTGTATGGCCTACAACCACACTTTGTAAAAGATTCAGTTCGTTCAAAACCAATGTGCAATACAACAAAAAATAATTAAGTACATGCTGGCCATCATAGGTTCTACTCAGTACGTGCATTGATATTTATGTATGTCACATAAATATAAATAAGTATACACCTGGTGTATGCATATAAATACTGGAATGATCCAACAAAACGAGGCATCACATGACTAAGTAGGTGCAGGTTTCAAATTACTTTTGTATAATTGGTTCCCATGAGAACACAGCGCACAAAAAGAAAAGCCTATGGAGTTTTCAGCTCTCGGTCCTTTTGTCTAAAAGATTGTGAGATATACCAACTGTGACTGTTAATCATTTGTAATAACGCTTACAGTATGAGTAAGAGTTCGTCAACTCAAAAACACTTATTAGAGATTCTCAATGTGACTTATTTTTTCCTGTACTGGCTACGTCACCTGTCGGATATTTGAGTAGTTTCCTATGTGGGAAGGACTGGATTATGTCAGCGAATTTAACAACTTCATGTCATTACAGTTCGAGTGAGAAATCCCCGTAATCCCCCCTTCTCACCCATTCCCTGAACTGATCATGTTTTGGTGATGACGAAGCTCTCTTAAAAGGGCAACAAGAACTGGTGCAAGCTATTCAATGAAACCTATTCAGTGGGAATGCAGAAGTGGGTATGGGTTGAAAATTTATATCTTTCTGTGATAAGGTCTCTCTGAAATAAAATTAGCGAGTTAACAAATTTAAATTCGCAAAATAACACTTTTTTGATTAATAAACGTGGGTCCGCACTTGTGTATTTATAACACTATAACACTCAGAACAGATCTAATAATGTTTTGGTCATCAGCAAATTATTGTATTTGAACAAATGTTTTGAATGAATCATTCTCGTTCACTTCCAAGCACTGAATCGCAATTTTTGCTCACTGAAGTCGCCCATTTGAAGCCAGTGACTGCTTTCTTATTTTAATGCTTTTAAAGGGATAGTTCACCCAAAAATCATGGTTCCTTTCATGTTCCTTTAAAGACTGGCTATAACAAGAGCCAATAGATTTGTAGACACGCAAATGCTAATAAAAATAATAAAACCTGCTCATAATGCACAAAGAAACATAACTTGCAGAAGGGTTTTGCACTTACACAGTTTGGTGAGTTACCCAGATGCGTGGCCATAATGGAGATACTCGGATGTAAACAACAGCATGGATTGCACGATTAATGTACTACTGAATATGTTGTTCTGGTGATTTATGCTGTCTAAACCATGGAGAAAATGTGTGGAAGCTGCAAAATCATATAGAGGACTTAGTAAGCAGGAAAGAGCACAATATTTTGACTTTTACTAAAGCTAATAGGTGGTAAAGAAACGTACGAGCAGTATTAATTAAGATATTATCCTAATATTTCACCTGACTGGAAATGATAAAAACAAATATGAATGTTGTCAAGATTGCCTTTTGTTCCTCAGACCATTTTTTGCACTCTTCTCCTTGATTTGTTATAACTTTTGGTAGTCTCATAGTACTCCAAATGTTTTTCCCAATCCGAACGATTAGTACAGCCCAAAACATGACAATAATTGACCACTTTCAGCAGCAATATTCAGCAAAAAGTGTGAGTTTTGTTCGGTTCAGTGCCACTGTTTACATTAAGTGACGCCAATATGGCGGATAAATGAAAAATGAAATGGAAAAGCTAATATTTAATATTATTTAATATTATTTAAAAATGATGAATATACAAGTCAGTGAATGATTCAAAAGATTCGAGTCACTGAATCAAAATACCCCTAACCTTCGCGTTATTCCCCGATGTAGATGCCCTTTTAAACCAAGCCCCGCCTCGTTGCTCGACGCCCCTCCTTTTTGCATGTCAAAGCAGTGATGAGTCACGTGATTGGCGGAGTGGTCGTTGGGAGGGGCGGAGCGAGTGTGAAGCTCACTGTGTATTGAAACTCTCTTTTCTGTCCCTGCATTCCAACCCTCATCAAAGCCTGAACGAGAGAAGAGGAAAAAAACCCATAAATAATACCATGGTGAGATCGGCCCGGTTTGAGGATCGACCCATGGATGCACGTTCTCAGGAATCGGCCGCGATAGGATTCGGAAGCAGCGAGGAAACGCACGCCTGTAATCCACTTTTGATTTCTTTTCAGCACTAAAGCGAGAGAGAGGCTTGATGGGGGCCAAACAGAGACGTTTTCTTTTTCATTTTTAAAGAGGGACGCAAGATGGCAGATGACAGACCGAGCGAGAACCACGAACCACTCCGTTTCGCTTTAAAGATATGAAGGGCTGTCTGTTTATTTTCGGAGGTGTATCGGAATAAGGCTTCATTTTTTTCTCGCCCGAAGAGATCAAAGTGAAGGCACTCGGCAGTCCAGTTTTCGCTAGACTTGGTTACATACCAGTGTATGTTCTCTCTGTGTTCCTTTGTTATAATGAGGGGAAGTCTAGTATGAGCGTAGTCTACACATATGTGTAAGAATTAACCGACCGGTCTGGTTAAGATCGTTGTTTTCTATGAAATTCAGATATATAAGACGCTACGGCGATGTGCGATATGAATATTTTAATGTAAAGTGTAACGCACGTCTGTACGGAGCGCTAGCAGAGCCATTATAATCCTCTTTGGGAATAAAATCCATGTCAGTGTGATGCTATGTCAAAATAGCATCGGACGAAAACAACAAACGCCTTGTCGTGAGAATAATAATTTACTTTCAACAGCTTTTATTAGTCTCTCGCTCGAGGCTGTTCTCGAAAAACGGCCTATCAACGTGTCTTTACCTACTAGCTGTCAGGAGACTGGATTATTCATAGTCGTCATACAAGACTAGTGGGCGCAGGAATCAGCCACACATGTAGAATACGAACTAGTGTGTTGGTATTTAAAGTCACAAGACAAGAAAAGTCCACTTTAGTGCTGTGGCAACACAAAATTCTCTCGACGCCTACAGTTGACACCGACGAATGAAGAAGTGGGTGGTGTAATGATGTTGCCTTGAGCTAAAGTGTGCTAAAGTATACTCTTCTAGAGTATTTGCACTCTCATTGGCAGAAAGTTGAGCTTTAAAACAAGATCCTTGTGGTTCCCGCTCCACCCATTTCAGGTATCAAACTTATTTTATGCAGTTGACTTGTGAGCTTTAAAGATGGCTGAGAACTGGAAGAACTGTCTGGAGGAAGAGCTCATATGCCCTATTTGTTTGAACGTGTTCTCGGAGCCGGTTCAGCTCCCGTGCAAACACAACTTCTGCCGTATGTGCATCAACGAGGCCTGGTCTAAAGACACAGGAATGGTTCGCTGTCCAGAATGCAACCATGCCTACAGCCAAAAACCAGCTCTGGAGAAGAACCACAAACTGTCCAACATTGTGGAGAAGTTTAACGCGTTGAACGTCGAGAAGACGCCGGCGGTTTTGCATTGCATTCTGTGCCGGCGCGGCCCTCCGCTTCAAGCCCAGAAGGTTTGCCTCAGGTGCAACGCGCCCTGTTGCCATTCTCACGTGCAGACCCATCTCCAACAACCTTCTTCCAACGCTGGACACTTACTGGTGGACGCCGAGGACGTGCGAGCCTGGAGCTGTCCGCAGCACGACGAGTACAGACTATATCATTGTGAAACCGAGCATGTGGCCGTCTGCCAGTACTGCTGCTTCTCCAGATGTGCTACCAACCACGGCCACGCGGTGTGCGATATAGAAGTCAGACGCAACGATATCAGAGTAAGTGGCCTTAACTTCCTGTCTTTTTTACCTACAGCTGAAGGTTCTGGATTTGGCGGAGCAACGACGAGGTTTATCGATGTAGCTAACTATTCTGTCCCCTTCCCCCCTTTTTTTCTTCCATTTGAATGATAAACAATTGGGTAGAGCTGCAAACAATACCGAAGCTCTCCTTTGGGCTTATCTTCCCAGCACAGGTGCATCCTTGCGTGGCGTTTTGGGGAGGGGGAGGACTGCGACTGGAGAATTTAATGATGAGTCTTATTTTCTGTGGCACAGATGAGGAAAAAGGCCAGATTTGGATTTAATTTACCCTTAACAACCCCTTGCATTTTCTAGGCTCGCTGTAACAATACAACCTGGATTTTCTTGTTTTAAACAATCAGCACTGCACTCTTTTCATAAACCTAAAACCAAATAAAATTCCCAGGCAGAACCTGCTCAGATATTATATTTGCTTTTAATATCTCAAAACAAATCTCTTTAGTTAGTGACCAGGAATTGCTTTTTCCCTTTACAGTAAGGCAGCGTGCCTCCGATTTGATTCATGTGCATGCTGTCAGTATAATTTCCATTTATGTTGATTATATAAATCATATGCCATCAGTTATCCCAGGCATCTCTGTGACAGGACATGCTAGCAATGACCAATCAATCTACAAAATGAACCCTTGTAGCCCAAGCTATTGAAAGTGAAACCATGCACCCTGTTTGGGATGTTTTGGGATTTCCAGAGTTCCTTTTTGCAGGTAGTCCTTGTTTGTGACTGTTAAGTTTACCGTCTTTGACGGACACCATTTGTCCTTACGTTTTCATCTGCTACGAGGCAAAATGGCTCTGTCTGGGGCTGTAGCTCAGGGCGAGGTTGCTATTGCCTCGTTCAGTCTGACCTTGGCGGAAGAGACGCTGGTTTGAAATGACAGTGATTTTGAGCACCCTACCCCCATTCCCCCTTGAGAGAGGTCCGTCCTGGATGGCAAGCCAGCACCGCTGCCATGAGGTATTAGGTTCCACCCTCCAGGCTTCTGCCGGCAGCCCGAGCTCATCAGTCACTACAATTAGGCCATGGTCTTAGATCCTAGAGCTTCAAAGACATTCTCTGTCTCCATGCGGTTTTCTGCTTCTTGACCTTTCTTCTGTTCCTGATTGTTGATGTAGATAAACACCAATTTAATCTGTAAGGAGCCAATGGTTTAGAACTTGTTTTTTGGTGTTTCACCACAGATTAATGAGAGAGTTCACCAAAAGTTAAAATTGTCATAAATATTCACCCTCATGTCATTTTGTTCTTCTGCGGCACAAATGGAGGATATTTTGCAGGACCTTTTTGGCTCTACAATGAAAGTCAGTGTGACATTAAGAAATCTGATGACCAGATTTCTATTTCTGGTGAACTATCCCTTTAAAATCACCACAGTAAGTCACTTAATAGGGAGAAAATGGCTCCATATGGCTTTAAATTATGTACCGCCGCTGTAGAAAGATCTCCTGCTGTGCTAAGATGAATATTGCACATCATACTGTAAATATGTGTCATTTTTGGTAATGTAGAGAGGTTAGTGTAGTCTGTAAATCCAATTCTTGGATCCGAATCTTGGTAATGGATTTACGCCACAAGAAAATCGGTTGATGCACAAGCGCGATACAAGAAAACAAGTCCGTTTACCCAGTACCATGTGATTGTGGATCCAATTTGTCATACGCTCAACAAACAAAATCTGTTGAAAGGAAAAGGTTTGGCTGCGCGTATCATCGGCAGTGATTGATGTAGTTCATTTGGCACAGAGGGTACAGTCAGCTGTTATAAGCGTCTGTCAGACGGTGTGATTGAAGATCATTAGTTTGCAGCGCATCCCTCTCTGGGTCTTGCGTTTGTCCTGTACTGCTGCATTCTGAAGGCTGACATTGATTCCCTTTGTTTTTCACTCTTTGTAGCTGAGATGAATCAGAATTATATAATAGTATTACTCTTGAGTGCGAAGGAAAAATACCAAAATTGACTTCTTGTGCTCGTAGGAGAATACCTGTTTTGTTTAATCTCGCATCCCACGTGTGAGGTTTTTAAAATTTGACGTCACGCTACTGAATTCAGTCAACTTCTGAGCCATGTGGAGCTTTTGAGCACAAAGTAGCTTGATGTGGTTGAGGTTTGTCCTCTTTCTACAGGAAGCAGTTTTATCTGCGAGCTCGGCTGCATTCATTATGGAGCTTTGCTCCAAAATACACACTCGCAGGGTCAACACGATTTGTCTCTGCCTTGGACGCAGACAAAGACAAAATGGGGAAAGACGGTGTGAAATGAGCCTTCCTTCTTTCTCTTTGCTCTCCTCTATGCTGTCTTTCCTTCTCCTCCTCCTTTTTCCTCCCTCATATTCCCCTCTGAATATACAGATATGAAAAAAAGAGCTTTGTTGCCATGACAGCACCCCCACCTTCTTTTTGGTGACTGCCTCTCGCACGAGGCGTTTGTTTAATTAAAACTAATTTGGTTTGTTCCTTAGGTACCACTGAACTTCTGTCAGGCGTCGCAAGTCGTTTGTTGATTGTGTTTTTTCCCCTTTGTTTGCTGTTGAATATGAAAGGAAAATAATTGAAATTCCTCTTCAGCCACCAGTCCTTCTCCGTGGGGCCTTGACAATTGCATTCATTGAAAAGAAAGGAACAGGAAGTTAGCAAAGTTACATTTGTGGCATCGCAACAGAACCGACTTTTTAGCTTTTTGTCTCAGTGCTGCATTCTCAGATTCTTTATGTAGTTTTAAAACAAAAGAATATGCTAGTTAGCCAGAATACTAGATTGTTCATTTGTTATGTTATTGTCTAGCAATAAAAGAAGACGGAAAATTATTTTCTAGTATTAAGAATTCTTAGTTTTGGTTCAAACTGAATGTATATTTAGACACGTAGAACACAGATCTTGTCGTCTTTTATGAATATTCTGTCTATAGATTGAATTCTACTCATTGTTATTTATATATAATATCTTTGGAGTAGGCTAAATATTTAGGATTTATTCATTTTAGTGGTGATTTATAATGAAGTAACATTCCCTAAAACGTCATTACAGTAGTTTTGTGATTCGTCCTTGCTTTTTCAGTGTTATTGTTAAGATGTGCTTTTAATAATGTTTTTTAATTTAAATTTCTAGAGTTATATTCGATTTTTTTTTTTTTTTTTTTTTAGCATGTTTTCTTATGTCAGTGATTGAAAACTCTGAAAGATTCATTTGCTTTATCGCTTTAGTATAAATTAGAGTTTGGTAAGCATTGCATTTTGTAACTTTGTGTTGTTGTATTGAAGCATACAAATAACTGATTAAATATCATCCTTCCTAGCATTCAGTTCTCAAACCCACATTTCATGCACTAATTTGTTATTATACAATGTCATGCACACAGAGGAAATTCCTTTGTTCTGAAAGCCATAAACATTTTCACCAAACTGCCATTTTCACTCCACCTCAGGTAATGTAATTTCAAAATATTCTGGAAATGACAGTGGTGGAAATGACATTTTTAAAGAGAAGGATAAAATTGGCTTGGGTAATTTCATAGGCAGCGTTTTATGTTTTTAAAAAATACAAATAGGGTTTACACATTGTGCATAATGTTTGCATAATTGCATACAAATTGCTTTGCGGATTGGAAAAGACATACAATAATATTCTGATCACAAGTGGTATTTACTTTGCTTTTTTTCTTTTTTCCATACACTTCTTATTTTTGGTTTTCAGTGTACTGTGCATATTTTTTTATGTATAAATAAATACACACATGCATGTGGGTCAAAGACATTAACATCTCCACATCAAAAGAGATTTACAAAAGTGATTTTATGTCCATAGAAAGCACATTAAATGTAATCAAAGTGTCTACTTTTAAAGTTTAAAATAAGTTTTTGGAGAATAAAATTTGGTTGAAATAATGTTACATTGTCATTCAGTGTAACACAGTATTTATGTGAAAAATTCAAACAACATGCTTATTCTGACTTGTACATATTAAAATATAAGAATAAGGGAGCATATTAAATTTTATTGTTTTAAAGGAGAACTCCACTTCCTGAACGGCAGTTTACAAATAATTTACTCACCCCCTTGTCATCCAAGATGTTCATGTCTTTCTTTCCTCAGTCGTAAAGAAATTATGTTTTTTGAGGGAAAACATTTCTGCATTTTTCTCCATATAATGGACTGATATGGTGCCCTGATTTTGAACTTCCAAAATGCAGTTTAAATGCGGCTTCAAACGATCCC
>JAHKKF010526059.1:0-21884 GCA_019740295.1 Labeo calbasu
TTAGATGCATATTTTGTTTTTGCTCTTTTTTTCTTTATTAAAGACTTAGATCTCACCATAATTTCACTTTTGAGCTCAAAACAGTGTAATGGTGCATGCTGCTATCATACACTTATCTGGATATTTCATATAAACACAAAACTTACACCTCAATGGTTTTGATACTAGATATCACCAATTACATATAGCTCAAAATTGTGGCCTGTTGCATTATGTTAGTGAATGCATACTGTAAATATGACACTTGTGCATCTTTAATTTAATGGCTAAAATTAGATGCACATTTTGTCTTTGCCCTTTTCTCTTATTACAGACCTAGAACTCACCGTAATTACACTTTTTAAGTTCAAAACAGTGTAATGGTGCATTCTGCCATCATATATACACTTATCTGGATATTTAATATAAACACTAAACTTATACCTGAATTGTTCTGAACCCACATATCATCACCAATTACATATATCTCAAAATTTTTACCTGTTGCATTATGTTAGTGAATGCATACTGTAAATATGACACTTGTGCATCTTTAATTTAATGGCTAAAATTAGATGCACATTTTGTTTTTGCTTTTTTCTTTAATAAATACCTAGCTCTCACCATAATTACACCTAAATGGTTTTGATCCTACATGTCATCTTATAATGACAGATTCCATATCCATACAGAATGCTACACACCAACACATATACCTTTGTTTTAAGCTTACCTTAAAATTCCAGAACTATAGAATCCTAAATGTGTATTTAACCCCCAACAAATCCATTTAAACTCACGTAAAACTTGATGTGTTGAAGATTGTTGTATAAGAGCTAATGCAAAACATCCACGTCAATTGAGCCACATTTACTAGCGAAGACGGGTCAAAGTACACCATTTATCATTCGTTTTAGTTTTTAAAATCCTCTATAATGCTTATAAAGTTAACAAAGTATTAAGTGATAGAAAACACACTCGAACGTCCAAAAATGTTAAACTGCAACCTGTTAGAACATGAGTTTCGCTCGTTAGCATCGAGCTAATGTCTGTCAAACTCACCTGAGAAGCTTTTTGCTCTCCAGAGTCGTTCCTGGAGGTGTTTTCCGACGGATTCGAACACAAAAAATAAATAAAATAAAATAAAAAACGTCAAGTGTTTTCTTGTATGTTTACATCGTGTAGAGATATTCTGGTGGTCGGCTAGCGTAGCGTGCTAGTGCGCTAGCTAACGGAGTCTTAGCAAACTTTAGACTCATTAAACTAACATGGATTGATATAAATGCGGCTATTTAAAGCGAGTTTCTATCTTGTTTACAATGATAACGACCAAAATAGACAGCGTAAGAGAAAGGGAAATGCTAAAGTCTCTGCATCTCACGTACTCAATATTTTTAGCTGCAGCCACAATAATACAAAAACAGGAAGCAACAAGCCCACCAGATTAAACACTTTCACTCCAACAGCGCACAATAAAACTCCAGAACAAAGCCTCGGATTTTATGAATCTGTACGAAACGAGATCCCTTCAGTTTGAATCGCGTTAATATCCTCCAGATGTAAGTTCAGCAGCATGAGAAATGCACAGAAGCCTATGAAGTGCAGTGAAAGCATGTAGATCACCTCATGATGGACTGTCTCATTTCATTTATGAACATCATAAAATAGATGTACCCTACGCATACATATAAAATATCACTTCTGAGTGAAAAGAAACTCAAACTGAAATGTTACAAGATGAAATATTACATAACACCCATTAAGTTTGATTGCACTTTGACATTTAGATAAGGAATGATATAATAAATGATGGATGGGTGAGATAGATATCATACTTAAGAGACTTCTGTATGTGTTCATTATGTGAGTAGAGTGCAAACAGCTCAAAAGAACAAGTTTGAGTTATAAAATATTAAATATAACATTTTCCTTATATCAAAAACATAAAGTTTATGTCTATATTACTTGTCAACAACCCCCATACACATGACCAAAGTATGTAAACACTCCCTTCTGATGCAATTAAATTTAAATTTACCACACCCTCCATACACCGCTGTCATTTATTTATAACAGTGTCTCATTCATACTCATTTGCCATGTGCGTAGGAAAGAGTGGCAGAATAAAACTGTAATTTTAGCCTTGAGTCAGCTCCAGCAGCCATGCCTTCGAAACAGATTCCAGCGCTGCGGAAAAAACATGGAAAATAAATGCAAGAACAAGCCCAGCATTCCTGCCGTACAAGATCATTGACTGATGAAAGGTTTAGTGAACGATTCTTGGCAGTTATTCTCCAAAATAAAATGTGTTAATGGCAACAATAAGCATTTGTCAGGAAATAAATGCTTTGCATTATAAAGAAAACCATGTAAAATATAAAAAGCATCACTTGTGATTTACAAAAAAATGTTTGGAGTTATAATGGAAACCTGTGGGTGGAAACATTACTGAGGGTTTTAAAGCAGAAATGTTAAGTTTAGATGCATGTTGAAAGACTTAGATTAATTTGTGCATACAAATTGTTTGTTAATTAGGCTTTAAGTCTAAATTGTCTTTTAAATAGACTGGTTTTGCATAATTACCATAATTCCTTAAAGTAGAAATCTACTTCTGACGTCTTTGCAACAAACATCATTAGTGTTAAATAAAACTAAAACTATACCAGCAGTTGTCTAAAATAACGCTAAAATAAAAATGAAAAAATAACTGAAAAGCTAAATTAAAATAGAAATGTTGCCTTGGCAACTATGATCAAAATAAAATAAGTTGAAGTACTGAAATAAACCTAAATAGAAAAATAAAAACAAATGACAAAAGCATAAAAATTCAAATAAAAATTAAAACTATAAAAATAAACATTTTAAATGCTATAATTGTATATAAATGATAATATAAATAATTTAAATGAAAAACTAAAATGTTGCAACTAACTGAAATAAAACAAGTCGAAGTAGTAAAATGACTAAAAATGAAACTGAATAAAAATAAAGCTAAAAAGAAATACTAGCAAAAACAGAAAAATGGCTTTTTTTCCCTTCGATTTGCTGGCATCGGGGTTGGGGGATTGTTCTCAAAAAATGTGAAAAGCTTGAAATAAAATATATTCAAAATAATGCCAAAAGTCTAAAAATTACAGTGAAATTAAAATGAAAATACACCAATAAAAACAAATCCAAATGGTATAATTATATATAAATAATAATAGAAATAATCAAAATGAAAATTTGAAGTTGCAACTAAATGAAAAAAAAAGTTTTAGTAAATAAAAAAAAGACAAAAATATATACAATTTAAAATGACATTAATATTCAAAATGTAAAAAATTAACTCAAATACTATAATAGTACAGAAATAACACTAAAACAATAAACATTGCTTTTATACACTGTCAGAAAAAAACAAAGTCACCCGTGTTTACCTTCACATAATATTGGTTAGAATTTGCACAGACTTGGTTAGTATGTCAAGTCAAGATTTAACTCGTATTTAACCCAGACTTTCCTTTAAATAGCCGATTAGACTTTGCCTAAACCTCAAAGGTGACATATCACAGCTTTTCCAAAAGTTTTTGTTTTTTTTAACTTTATTTTCTTACATAGGAAAATAGCACTTTTCAAGTTATTCAAAAATATAACCTAAATTTGACCAGCTATATGGTATGAGAGCAGCTATAGTCGGATGGTCTGTGTAAATGAAAACTGTTAATGCATTAACATAATGTTATAGGTAAAGGAAATAATTTAACGCTTTTATTGATGAAGGTGGCGGCAGAAAAATCAAGAATGAGCCCTTGCAAAGGAAAAATAATGTTATAATTCCAAAAAAACAGACATCTCTCTTCCAAAAAATAGAACAAGAAAAAGAAGATCTTACATGACAGTTCTAGCCGAAACACTGTAAATCAGGACGCTCTCGTTGCGATATTAAAAATGATGTACCTACGTGATCATTCGGAAACTGCTACAGACTTTAGAGTATTGATAAGTCCAGATACTAAGTAGGTGGAGCACCTGATAGTTCACGAAAGCCTACATGAGCTAAGTAGAGCGGGGAAAAAAAACAAAAATGCATAAAATAGTTAAGACCAGATGTAAAAAGGCAAGACGATGTCAAGGAAATTCACTCCATGTGGTAGACAATGACCCTTCTTGAAAAAGGAAACTCAAGCACAGTCCCATTAATGAGTTGAAGCCTTCAATGATGTATGTCCAGATAGCTTCATTTCGACAGGAAGCGATCAGCTGCCAGTTTTTGTGAACAGTAACACCTGTCCTCAGCGATTTAGCTTATCAACCATGACGGCACTAAGTAGAAAAAAATGCATTGATCTAATGCAAAGCACATTACGACGACATAAAGGAAACAATTCTCATTGTGTGATTACAGATCCAAGAGAAAATTGTTTCTAGCTTATATATGTTTTACAGTACATAAGTTCGTCCATACATGTAGTGATGTTATCCACGGCACCCGTGCACAGGCGGGAGCCCGGTTTGGCATACGCTCTCAACAGATTGAGAGAGATGAGGCACCAGAAAAAAACACGTGGAAAGCAACTTGATGCATAAATACCCTTCAGCTGGCGCAGGGATGTGATTGGGCCAAGAAAATTACGGATATTGCAATATTTCGATTGGGTTTGCGCGAGGGAGAAGGGGCGGGGACTAAAACATTTGGAAAAAGTTAAAAACCTAAATATGTTTTAAAACACGGTGACGTGTCACAACTGCATCAGACCTAATTTTGCATTACGTAACAATTAATTTTTTTTTTTAAAAGAGCTGTTGTACTCCAACAGAGTACTTTAATAAGGTGAATCTCATGAACAAATGTCAAATAGAAAAAATTAAATTAAATAAAATCACATTTTTTAACATATTGCAACATTTCATGACAAATAAGTGCATTTCCACCTTCCAAAAAAAACTCATTGATTGTAATAGTTATCATTTTTCCTGTTTTGATCATGGAAATCAGTCAAATTAATTTTAACAATACTAATGTACACCAACAATTGTACTTCACAATTTAAATATTTTTTCAAGGGTTGTCAAACGATTATTGAAAATTGCCCAATATATGTGGTGTACTGTGTGTAATTATTATGTATATATAAATACAAACGCATTCATGTATATATGTGAGAAGTATATGTACTTATTTATATTTTTATATAATTTATATTATATATAAATACAAATATTTTGTACATAATATATTTCTCTTAAATATATACATTCGTGTGTATTACATACATACACAGTACAAACACATATATTAGGCAAAATCAAACTTTTATTTTGTATGCGATTAATTGCGACTAATCCCTAATTTTTGAATTTTTTTTTACAGTATGATAAAGATGTTTTTGCATTACTGACAATTTTAAGGGTTAAATATACTTCACTGTTATAAAATCCTTTCTTTATGTAACTTATATGTAAAACATTCTTTGTTTTACTTAATATTTTTGGGTAGAACACAACTAAATATTGCATTTCTTAACATTTTTCTTGAGATTCACCCTGGCAGAGGCCATGTTTGATAATGCATAATTTCATAGCTTAAATCTTAAGTGCATATTGTCTTAATTTAAGGGAAATTCTGCAGCGTAATACTGCGCTAAATACTGTATTCCTTTTATATTTTCACCTGGTTAGATCTATAACACAATATTCACAAACTGTACAAGAAATACGTTTCTCCGTATTGCCCTTTAGATCTCCAGACTTTCTTGCAACCTCGGTTTAAAGGCAATAAAAACAGATCTCCAAAACTGTTGCAGCTCAGACTGTAGCTTTACACCAGCGAAGGACGAAACGTGACGAAATCGACTGTGAGCTTTACTTCAGCCCACGAAAAAAAGCCAGAAATCTGTTTTGAGCTTAACAATCACATCCCTGAGTTTCAAGTTAGCTGACTGTAGCACCAAGATAAACAAACATCTGGATAAACGATAAAAAAGTGGGGGAGGAAACAGAGACAAAAATGAAGGCGGAGGGTTTCGGGCTGTCGTCCCGATTAGATATCATAGCTTTCCCTCTCAGGCTCCAGGAATCACACTCCAGGTTTATCCAGGGATCAGACGTTTGCCCTGACCAGTCTGCCCGCGCGAGGACCCCGGTGCACCTTGGTGTGTTTGGATAGGTGGTCGCTCCTGGCGAACTTTTTGTCGCACATTGTGCACTCATAAGGCTTGACTCCCGAATGAGACCGCCGATGGCGGGACAGCTCATCAGAGCGAGAGAACCTTCAAAGCACAAAACACAGCAGGACGTACACGTCAGCTCATTGTTAATCAAGGCCTTATTACAGGTTTTAATGTTAAAGGGATAGTTCAGCCAAAAATGAAAATTCTGTCATTAATTAGTCACTCTCATGCCGTTCCAAACCCGTAAGACCTTTGTTCATCTTCGAAGCACAAATTAAGTTATTTGTGATGAAATCTAAGAGCTTTCAGACCCTGCATAGACAGCAACGCAACTGACACGTTCAGGGCCCAGAAGGGTAGTAAGGATGTTGTTAAAATAGTACATGTGACATCAGTGGTTTAAAATTAATTTTATGCGCAAAGAAAACAAAAATCTTGACTTTACGCAACAATTTATTTACTTCCGTGTCAGTCTCCGACGCACGTTTACAGCACGAGTGTGGTGCTGCTAAATTCGAACGTGGATGCGCTGTGCCTTGCTTACAAGCAGAGGAAGACGCATGCTTAACATAAAACAGTCTTTGTAAACATTTTCGACAAAGAGGATGACTTATTTCAACCTGAATATACAGACAATGAACTAAGAGAGACTGTCAAATAAAGTCGTTATTTTTGTTTGCTTTGCGCACAAAAAGTATTCTCGTAGCATCAAAAAATTAAGTTTGAACAGCTAATGTCACATGGACTATTTTAACAATGGGCCTCCATTCATGAAACACGAGCAGAAATTTTTTTTACGTAAATCGTTCACAAAGCTGTTCTGACGTAAACTTTCGAATTCATGAAAATGTTCGTATTTTCAAAATGTTAGTTGGTACAAAAGAAATGTACGCCCAATTGGTAATCAAAACTAGCATTTCAAGGGGGATCCACAGTTAAAACTCACATTCTGGGGGATAAAATACACATTATTTAAAATACACATTATTTATAAAACAGACAGTTCCGGTCTTTGGTTCTGACTGGAAGCTGCCTTCTAAGCTGTTGTAAATTACTCTACAGACATACACCCGCGGCAACAGTGTTAAAGTGGACCAATTCTGCGGAAAAACTGCGGACTTGGCAATGCTAGAGGAACTACATTGGCGGAAGAATAATGTTTTTATTAATATCATTACACTTTATTTGCTCCGTTTTATTTTGTGAAACCTTGTTACCAGGGTTGCCAGGTTTTCATAAAACCCGCCCAATTGCTATTTAAAACTAGCCCAAAACTAGCCCAATCGTGTTTCGAGGGGGGCCCCCCCTTTAAAAATCACATTCTGGGGGATAAAATAAACATTTTATTGTCGGGGTCCCCTGGTAAATTTGCATTTCAGGGGTTAAATATGAAGCTATTCAGGTTGATTCAACCTGCGGCAACAGTGTTAAACTGACCCAATTCAGCGGGAAAACTGCAGACTTGACAACACTGGAGGAACTACATTGTTTGGCAGAAAAAAAATATTTTTATTAATATCACTACACTTTATTTGCTCTGTTTATTTTGTGAAATCTTACTATCAGGGTTGCCAGGTTTTCATAACAAAACCCGGCCAATTGCTACTCAAAACTAGCCCAATCGTGTTTCGAGGGGGTCCCCCGTTAAAAATCGCGTTTTGGGGGATAAAATACACGTTTTTTTTTTTTTGTCTGGGTTCCTCTGGTAAATTCGCATTCCAGAAGCTAAATATCACGTTTTTGGGGTCGCTTTAATGCGCGAACAGCAAAAACTCCCCGCGGCAACAGGGTATAAGTAGTCCAATAACGCGGGAAAACCACAGACTTGGCAACACTGCTTATGTATATGGAATAACTGTTTTATAAAAGCAATAAGACCATAAGTTGCATTGCTGTCTATGCAGGGTCAGAGAGCTCTCAGATTTAATCAAAAAATATCTTAATTTGTGTTTCGAAGATTAACGAAGGTCTTACAGGTTTGGAACGACATGAGGGTGAGTAATTAATGACAGAATTTTTACTCCATTTAAGAAAGCAAGTAGGACTTTTGATGCAGTTATTTAGTTGGTTATTTTCAACACTCACCTCCACCCACAGTCTGGCCAGCTGCACAGGTAGGGTTTCTCTCCCGTGTGTCTGCGGAAATGAGCCTTCAGGTGGCTGCTCTTGGTGTACATCTTCTCACACCCTGGGTGAGAGCATTTATGTACCCGCAAGGTTTCCGTGGAGGACCTGGATGGACGTGGAGTGATGGCTTTGACTAGGCCTGTGCCCGCTATTCCGACCGCCCTGACGGCAATAGGCAGGGGAGCGATCTTCACATACTTTTGGTCTTGGTTGACGGCCTCACCCACGATGGGGAGGAGAGTTGCTGAGGGCACCTGCGGTGAAAGAAGGGTAATGTTCTGTGCCCCTTGGACACCGAGCACCAGGTGGGCCACCCGAAGCCCATTGGCTTGGGTGTCTGGCTGTGGGAGGGCATGGCTTAGCTGGAGAGGTTGTAACTGAAGCACAAACGGAGCACCGACGAGCACCGGCGCGGCACTAGCCGTGGTGTTAACACTCTGAGTGGCAGGAGGCGTCGTTGTGGTCGAGCTGGATTCCGGCTCGGTGTCACCGGGGGAAGACGGCTGTATGGGAGGTTCATCCTCCTTTGACTTTTCCTCCGGGCTCAGAGGAGCATCTCTCAAAAGCTCCATCTTCTCCATCAGGAACTCCTCAATGTCCTCCAGGGTTGGAGAGAAGGTGCTGGAGAGCTGGGGTATAAAATCAGGCAGCTTGGACGGCTGAGTCAACATCTCCTCTGTGGAGTCTAAGAAGATCTGCAGCGGCCCATCGTCCTCGTCTTCCTCCCCTGGGCTGTAGCCGAGTTGGGCTCCAGCATCTCCGGTTTCGGGACTGGAGCACGAGATGGAGCTGCCAATCTCGCTGCTCTCGCTGCCGCCCACTTCCACGAAGGGCAAGGTGGCCAAGGCATGGTCGGCAAATGATTCATTAGCAGTGGCCACCGCTTTGTCACTTATGGAGACCATTTGTTGGTGCACAGATCAGAGGAAGGCTGAAGGTATTGCCACGATTTGTAAACACTGCGACAAAAAAGAAGTTAGAAATTGAAGTTTTTGGACAGTAAGATTTTTAATAATTTTTTTTAAAGAAGTCTCTTCTGCTCACCAAGCGTGCATTTATTTGATCCAAAGTACAGAAAAAAAAACGGTGAAATTTTGAAATATTTTTACTATTTAAAATAACCACTTTCTATTTGAATATATTTTAAAAATATAATTTATTCCTGTGATTTAGCATCATTACTCCAGTCACATGATCCTTGCTAAATAAAAGTATTAATTTTTATAATTTCCTTTCCAAAATAAAAAAAAAATAATAATAAAAATAAAAAATTATACTAACTCCAAGCTTTTAAATGGTATAGTGTATAATGTTTTTAATATTCATAATAATAATAAATGTTTCTTGAACAGCAAATCAACATATTACAATGATTTCTGAAGGACCATGTGACCCTGAAGACTGGAGTAATGATGCTGTAAATTTAGTTTTGATCACAGGACTAAATTACATGTTAAAGTATATTCAAACAGAAAGCAGTAATTTTAAATAGTAAAAATATTTCACAATATTACTGTATTGGCTGTATTTTGGATCAAATAAATGCAGGCTTGGTAAGCAGAAAAAAACTTTAAAAACATTAAAAATCTTACTGTTCAAAATCTTTTGACTGGTAGTGTGTGTATTTATATTAATAACAATATAATAATAATTCAGCAAAAATAACTGGCAGAACAACAAACTACTCACACATTTAATAATATATTGATTTTTTTTTTTTTTTTGCATAATATTAATTACAGTTTTTTATATTACAGTAGGAGGTATTCCAAGACGGGTAGCACAAACACAGGAGGTTTAAAATAATAAAGCAATATATATATTCCAAAATGAATACGTACATATATATTATATATATATATATATATATATATATTTTTTTTTTTTTTTTTTTTTTTTTTTCCCACAAAACGAATTCTGATTTAAAAGCTAATTCATACATTAAATAAAAATCAANGGAGGTATTCCAAGACGGGTAGCACAAACACAGGAGGTTTAAAATAATAAAGCAATATATATATTCCAAAATGAATACGTACATATATATATATATATATATATATATATGTATATATATATATATATTTTTTTTTTTTTTTCCCACAAAACGAATTCTGATTTAAAAGCTAATTCATACATTAAATAAAAATCAACTTACGGACAGCTGGTTACAAACTAAGTTAAGTCTGTATGTAGTCATCTTACGCTTGTTGCGATGTTTTTAATCTGATGCGGTGAAAAATGCTTTTTGAGCGTCCAAATAGTTCTGTGGTCAATATTTACATGCGCCCATGCTCATCATCACAATGCTTGCAGAGATTAAAGCACCGAGGTTTACGGGGCAGAAAGAGGAGGGGCTGGCTGTTCAAAACACCATCACAACACAAATCACCATCACAACACAAATCACAACGCACACTAAACCAATTACAAGAAAAACGACATAGTAAAACTCGCATAAACACTGCAGCAATGCTCAAGTACAGCACACACACGAGGCACCAGACATGTGTTTCACTAAAGTGCGTCAGCAAGGCAGGAAAACAGGCCTGCACACATGCTCCCAGCACACAGCCGAGGAAAACTGCGGCTTTTGGACAACACGGCCACGACATTCCCAGAAACAGGTGTCAAGTTCAACAAAGTCGGGTCATTTAGATCGAATCTGACCCTCTGTTTAAAAATCGACTTTGGTTTGATTTATCGAACGGAAAACGATATATGTATGCCTCATTACCTCGCGTAAATATGGATTGAAATGTCCGGATTGTGGATGAACGACATAGGATGACTCCAGATGTCCCTTTCAATGTTTTTGTTGGGAAGAACATCGTCCTTGCCACGGTTCCATGTTGGCATTTCTCACAGAGGCCTGTCACATGACACGCATCGCAATGCACTCGAGGGCACGGATCCGATTCCTCGCTTCTGATTGGTTGCGTGGCAGGGGCTCGCCCCAAAACGACGCGCGTCATTGGTTAGAGTAAAAGGAGTCATGAATTATTTATAAGAGTAGGAAAAACATCCAACGAAAGCAAAAAAGAAAAAAAAACCTCATCTTGATGCATTTATGCACATTTAAATACATGCATTGCATGCGGCATTTAACCCCTGCAAACCCGGAAATATCTTGAACGCGTTCATTATGTTCCAGAGCCATAAAAATATACACATGCTTTAAATGCATCCATAATTTAATCAATAAAAATATTTTTCTTTAAAATGAAACATCCATATTGTTATTTCAAGACAACCCAAATGTTTAAAACTGAAATACATTCTATAATTAAAAAAAAAAAAAATATATATATATATATATATATATATATACAAAACTTCATATACAATTCACAATACAGTTCACTTGGAAGGAGATAAAGTTATTTAAATATTATCATTTTAAACACTTATATTGTCATTTTGAAAACTTAACACTGCAGGGACAGTGTCCTACTGCCACCTGCTGTTATTTCCCCTGCATGCATCCATGCATTTATTTATTTAATCAAAAAAAACAAAAAAACAAAATCAAGTTTGATTTATATATTTATTTCCAAAGATGGGAAAATGGTTAATAAATTAGTTGAAATAACACGTAGTTGTTAAAAACACTGCAATTGGGTGAATTCTGACATAGCCTATATAGAAAATAAATATTTAAAATGAAAAACATGAAAGTAAAGGAACAACAAGTAAAGATGTGAGTAAACCTGTCTGTTTTGACTGCTACTACTAAATAAATAAATTAAACAAAAAAAAACAGGTGCTATACAGACACTAGATGGCAGTAGCTGATAAAGAACTGACTGATGCCACCCATCCCAAGCTAAAAGATGACTGGCTATGGCTAAAAAATGCATTAAACATAACATAACATAACAAATCCTCAGTAATAAAGTTAAATCCTAGATTTAATATCAATTAATTTGGTTGCAATAGTTTTTATTGTTTAGATTAAGTTCCTACCAAAACATACAAATTTAAAAGATACGTAAATATACAGTGCAGTGAACTTAAAGTGAAATGCAATACAAATCTATTAGTTTGAAAACTCAAACATGTGCTATTTAAGAAAATTAATCATTGAGACATCCAGTTTAGACTTAAGTTTCTCTATTAAAAGACTAACCAGAAAATCTTCAGGCATGTTCTTGCCATTCTTTTGATAATTAATATTCTTTGGACCTAACATGTAAACATCACGTCTTTAACAGGTTGTACAGGGTTGTGTCACAAGATTCAAAACCTGAAACTCTTGCTCATCCTCAGTTTAAATCATTCATTCAGTATATTTGCTTTCCCACACTTCAATACGCCCAAGTCAACTAATACTTCATTTTTAATAGTGTAATTGCTCTCCTTAATAGTTAAACAATTGTGTAATATTGCAAATATCATATTGTAAACCACAGGTTAGATAACAATAGTTCTGTCAAATAATTTAATGCTCAAACAGGACCTTTTTTATGTAAATGCATGACCATATATTTTGCTGAATATTATACAGCCAGTGTAATGTTTGTAATTTCCATCTGTTTTTTTCCAAAAAATAATAGACAGAACCAGCTGCCCTTTATAGTTTTTTCATTATCCTGAGTCTGTTGCTCTCTTGGTAACATCTCAGTCATCTTGCATCAACATCTGTTTTCTCAAAGACGATCTTTCTGGAGAAATAAACAGCTACCAGACTTAACAAAGATGCACAGGCCATGTATGCAGTCACGCTGTGGAAGAGCTGCACGATGAAGCCCATGAAAAGAGACGGGACCACCTGAGACAGCAAATAGGCGCTGTCTAAAATGGCGATGTCTGTGCCCAGGCCTCTGAGGGCTGAGGGTTGTGGTTCCACGGTGATAGACACATGCAGATCAAGTAATTGTGAGTTTTTTATATTGCTCTGGAAGGGTACGGTACCTGGATACCCATTGACACACCCATTAGTTCTTTTCTGCTTAGTCATGGATGGCATCTCTGATCTGATTAACATCAGATCTTCCTCCTTGAGAGGAAATTTCTGCCTGTCGGTGGAGAAAAACACCTGGGAATTGAGAAGCGCAGCTGGTTAGGATAAAAACATTTACAATGGAAGATGCAGTTGAGGTCAAATGTTTACATACACCTTGCAGAATCTGCAAAATATTAATTTTACCAAAATAAGAGGGATCATACAAAATGCATGTTATTTTTCACCTAGTACTGACCTGAATAAGATATTTCACATAAAAGACATACAGTCCACAAGAAAAAAATTAAAGTTGAATTAAAAAAAAATGACCCTGTTCCAATGTTTACATACGCTTGATTCTTAATACTGTGTTGTTACCTGAATGATCCACAGCTGTTTTTTTTAGTGATAGTTGTTCATGAGTCCCTTAACAGTTACTGCCTGCTGTTTTTCAGAAAAATCCTTCATGTCCCACGCATTTTTGTGTATTTGACCCCTTTCCAACATTGACTGTATGATTTGAGATCCATCTCAGGACAACTGAGGGACTCATGTGCAACTATTACAGAAGGTTCAAACACTCACTGATGCTTCAGAAGGAAAAACAATGCATTAAGAGTGGGGGGGGGGTGAAAACTTTTGAACAGAATGAAGATCTGTACATTTTTCTTATTTTGCCTAAATATCATATTTGTTTCATTTAGTTCTGCCTTTTAAAAGCTACAGAAGATACTTACATGTTTCCCAGAAGACAAAATAAGTTAAATTTACCCTAATCTTCAAATTCCAAAAGTTTTCACCCCCGGCTCTTAATGCATTGTGTTCTTCAACTGCACACAAATGCATATGTTTTTTTTGGAGCTCTTACCTGTGGATTTGAGTGGTATAGGCATGTGAGCGTGTATGGCAGAATCTGCAGGGTGCAGAAGGTGTATCCTGTAGCAGCGGCCATGATGGTGACTAGCATAATGTTGTGGGATATGGTCATAATAGCTGTACTCACAGCCAGCACAACCGCGCTGCTCAGATACAGCTTTCTGACGCCAATACACAACACCATGCGCTCCATAATCAATGAGAATATCACAGAGGTCACACATTGTAGGAAAAGACCCAGACTGGCCATTCGCACACCTGCAGTGACATAAAAATAACACAAATACTTAAATTCCATATATAAGCCATTACTTCAGTCTTCAGCGTCACATGACCTTTCAGAAATAATTGCTGATTTGCTGCTTCAGAAACATTTTATTAGTTTTAGTATCAGTATTAGTATCAATGTTGAAAACAGTTGCTGCTTAATATTTTTTGTGGAATAGTTTTTGAAAAATTACGATTTTGTCAGTTACCCTGATGCCATATTGGCCATACTCAGATGTAAACAACAGCAAGGGTTGCACGGTTAATGTACTACTGAATACGTTGTTTTCCTAATTTATGCTGTCTAAACCATGAAAAAAACATGTGGAAGCTGCTAAATCATATAGAGAAGGTCTTGGTAAGCACGAAAGGGCACAATATTTTGACAAAGTACAATTAATAGGTAGTAAGGATACCTACAAGCAGTATTAATTAAGATATTAGCCTAATATTTCACCTACCTGACCGGAAATGATAAGAACAAACGTTCAAATGTTTCTTGCCCTAAAAAACCCTGATCAGTTTGGCCAACCACAAACGCCTTCTGTTCCTCAGACAGTTTTTTTGCACTCTTCTCCTTGATTTGTTATAACTTTTGGCAGTCTATAGTACTCCAAATGTTTTTCCCGATCCGACCGAATAGAACAGCCCAAAACATGACAATAATTGACCATTTTCAGCAGCAATAATCAGCAAAATATGCGCGTTTCATTTAGTTCAGTGGCATTGTTTACATTCAGTGCCGCTAATATGCCTGGATTAATGACGCGTCGTAAAAAAGACTAAAAAATATTAGAGTAATGTTTTTAGCTTAGCAACATGCTAACACCAACTAAAATTAATTAAAATAAATTAAGAGTCTAGTCATCTCATCTTGAATAAAACACATTTTGCTTTACTGCACTGGTATAGTTTTTCCCCCCAGATTTTTGTTGTTTAAATGTAAAACAAGTGAAGAAAAAAATATGCAAGTGCAGTAAGACAACATGCAATCCTATTAAAAATACACTCTCAGAAAAAAGGTACAAAAGCTGTGACTGGGGCAGTATCTTTTCAAAAGGTACACCTTTGTACCTTTTTATTACTCCTAAAGGGTACATATTTGTAACTTAAAGGGATAGTTCACCCAAAAATGAAAAACCTGTAAGACCTTCATTCATCTTCAGAACACAAATTAAGATATTTTTGATGAAATCCAAGAGCTTTTTGACCCTGCATAGACGGCAATGCAACTGATATGTTGAAGGCCCAGAAAGGTAGTAAGAACATTGTTAAAATAGTCCATGTGACAGTTGAGTTGTTATCTATGCAGGGTCAGAAATCTCTCAAATTTAATCAAAAATATCTTAATTTGTGTTCTGAAGATGTTCGAAGGTCTTACAGGTTTGGAACAACATGAGGGTGAGTAATTAATGACTAAATTTTTATATTTGGGTTAACTATAATAGTACCTTTTCAAAAGTCGCAGTGATCTTTTTATCTTAGAGTGTACGTTCTCTGAAACTCATTTTAAAATCATATGTAGTGTTGTTTAAAGTACTTTTAAGTTTATATAACAGATAAAATGTCACCTTCATCGTAGCGTATCTTTCCTAAGGAGCCTGGCTCATCACTGGGCACCCCATTATATAATCCCTCTCCGACAAAGTCTGTGTAGAAGAGCATAAAGGACATAAGTGCCATCCAGCTGCACAGCTCAGCAACGAACAGCCTTGCAATGACTTTCGGCATACGGCTGCATAGCGAGTAGAGTCGGGGAACCACAGAAAGGAGACTAGACAACGTCCTTCGTAAAAGCAGAAATCTGGGTAGCACCACACAGGTGCCACAGCAAGTCTTCAGCAGGTTTTCAGGCTTTTTGGACACCTCAGCTTCCCCCAGCCTTTCTCGTACTGTCTTCTCCTCAGAGATGAAGGTTGTACCCGTTAAACAGGTGAGAAAAATGAAGGTCAAAACAACGTAGATGAAGGCTTCTTGTCCACCCAAGTAGACCACAGTGTCTGAAGTGGTCCAGTCGACCGCGGGCAGCAGGTAGCCAATGCATCCGCCCAGACTGAGCATGAGGGAGAAGACGGAGAAAGCCTTGCGACTCTCTTCCTCTCCGGGATAGAGGTCAGAAACCAAGGCCTCCAGAAGGGTGAAGCACGCCTGACCACAGAATTCCATCAAACAAATGGCAAGGACCAGCAGTGGGACCTCCAGCCAGTGCCGCTCCCGTTTTGTGAGCAGGGTGACGAGGGTGGACGTCTGAGGGATGATCAAGAGGCCGAGCAGGACGCCCATGCACAATACCCATATGAAGGGACGCCGACGGCCATATTTACTTCTAAAGCTATCACTCGCCGAACCAATTAGAGGGACAACGATGAGCCCCAGCACAGGTCCCACAGCTGAAATAAAAGATAAAATCATAAAACATCAAATGTAAATTCAGTCTGGATGAGAGTGTCTGCTAAATGCATATTGTATGAGACTATTTTATTCTGTAAAATGTTATACAACAGAGTACAATCCTGTACAATAACAAATTATTCTAAAAAAAATAATAATTATAAATATGTATTTTGAAATATTTTTACTATTTAAAATTTCTATTTGAATATATTTTAAAATGTAATTTATTGCTGTGATTTCAAAGCTGAATTTTTTAGCATCATTACTTCACTTACATGATCCTTCAGAAATCATTCCAATATTCTGATTTGCTGTTTAACATAATATAATATAATAATAATATTTTTTTCAAGTTTCTTTGATGAATAGAAAGTTCAGAAGAACAGCATTTATCTGAAATATAAAATCTTTGGTAACATTATAAATGCTATACCAACACTTTTGATTAATTTATAGCAGCCTTGCTAAATAAAAGTATTAATGTCTATCAAAATTATACTGTTTTATTTATTGATAATAATAATAATAATAATAATAATAATAAATATTTCTTGAACAGCAAATCAGCACATTAGAATGATTTCTGAAGGATCATGTGATACTGAAGACAGGAGTAATGATGCTGAAAATTTAGTTTGATCACAGGATCAGCAGTTATTTTAAATAGTAAAACTTCTGCTGTAGTTTGGATTAAATAAATGCAGGCTTTGTGAGCCGAAGAGACTTAAAAAACATTAAAACTCTTGCTGTTCAAAAACTTTTGACTGGTAGTGTATAAAAAATCAATAATTAAATAAAACAATGATTTAACTTGAATAATTTTATTGCAGTGAAATCATTGAACAGTGTAATTGTATCTAATATAGTTAATTACTGAATAAACAACATGTCTTTATAATAGTATAATATTTTGTAAAAGTATACAACTGCTTTTACATTTAAGTAGATCGACATATATAGACGTCCTTGGCATTAAGGTTTAAAAACACCTGAGGTGGAAGAAATGACGAGGCACTGTGGAATTTGCAAAGTGAGTCAAATGTATGTATACGTAAACTTATCTTAAGTTACGTAATGTTGACGGAGTGGAACAGTTCCCTTGTCAAAATGCGTCTATAATAAAAGTGAGCCACATGTCTCAGTAACCAGTCAGAAGTTAATTTTAGTTCACTCAGATTCGTCAGGATTCGCCAGTCTGGTTGAATAAGCTTGTGCGTATTTGAACGATTCATTAAAAGAACCGGCTCATTAGAGTCATCTGTTCGTGAATCGAACTACGCACGTCTCGCTGTAGTATGTTTGTTTTTACGTCAGTGCTGAAAGAAAGTTGAATAGCGTAAAAAACGCTTTTGGAAAAACCTTCTAGCGTCATGTTAAAAAAATGTAAATACAATATATCACCTTTAGGAAACTAGTTAGATGTATTTGACAACTCATATTTTACATGTTTCTGATAAAGCATGAACGCAGAAGCATTCTTCTCATTTTTTGCGTAGGCTATTTATACTCGCCTATTTATACTCGTTACAAAACACCTGAAAGCTTTGAAGTTCATAACAATAATCCCTCATGGAGTTCCAACGCCTTCAAAATGTTTGGTTATCAGTTCAGATCTTTTAAGTACTATATTGATATTGACTTCTTTTGGAGTGGCTTACCTAGTACCATGGTCATGAATTGTTCCTCCACCCCTGCCTCCAGCAGCATAGGTGGGATGTAGATGGTCCCAGCAGCCAAACAAACCTCCAAACCACATGTTAACGCATTAATCAAGAACAACTGCGAGATCCTGCCATGCATGTCCTTTTTCTCCACTCTTTCCCCTCTTCAAAGTCTGTAGTGGTGAAAGAAGCTGTTTAGCCATGCAGGAATATTATTGATGCATATATTTAATATTATGAATTCTATACAGCTTCCAAATGGATTCAGAAGACTTTTATATTGTATTCTAATTTTAACAATATAATTTGCATCTTTATTCAACTATGACATCCAACTTCCTGTGAGTTTCATTCATGTGATTATGATCGTTGACACCAGGATGTTTGACTGAAAATTACACCCCTTTAGTCAACATAAGTGTGTTTGCTAAGGACTATAAAATAATGATGAGTTTCTTAGCATTCAGCCAATGATCTTTGACCTTAAAAAGCTATGAGAAACATTATGTACTGATGAGAGTACATCTGTTAGACCAGCTTTATGATTGATTGTAGACATAACACGGTCTTGATTGTTATGAAAAATTTAAAATGCATGGCAACAGTAAACAAAAAATGGCATGTGTAGCAATCATTTTTACAGCGTAGGCAATTTCTTTGCCGGTTTCGGATTAGCATTGCTTGTGACTTGTGACAGCTGGCTTTTCTTCTTAGGTCTCTCCAGTGTAACGGACTCATTGAATATTTCTACAGGGAAATTTGAGTTGGCTGTTTAGTCCACATTGACGTAAATTACTAAAACGTTCGAATGACGCACGCCTATATTTAGTCTATTTAATCTCCTGTTTCAGTCCCTGTTTCAAGGGAATCTCACAAAAGCTCTTAAGAACAAGGAAATAAAGCATGTTTATTGGACCATTACATTACATTATTATTTTTATGACAATTGTAATTAGTTAATTAATTAATATATATATATATATATATATATATATATATATATATATATAAAGTAAAAAAAACATATTTAATGTTGATTTGTATATTTATTTATTATAAAACAGTTCATTCATTCATTTTACTGACATGCTTTTATGAGATGTTGTTGTGTGGGAAAAACTAGTAGCCTACTATTTGCATTTCATTGAATAACTAAATCTGATTATTTATTTATTTATTTTAAGAAAAAAACTTTTATTAACTTTTTTTTTTTATTTAATTTATTTTTTTTTGTACTTTCAGTACATCAAAAAATGTATCATGGATTTCACCGTGATTATTATTTTTAATCTGTTTAATTCATTTAATTTTTTTAAACAGCAAATCAGCATATTAAAATGATTTCTGAAGGATCATGTGACACTGAAGACTGGAGTAAGGAGGAAGACTGTCGGTTTGCATCACAGGAATAAATTGCATTTTAAAATATATTCAAATAGAAAACAATTACTTTAAATTGTAATAACATTTCACAATATTACTATTAAAAATACTACTTTTTTACTATTTTTTAACTCTTTATTTTTATTCAATTAAATGCATAAAAGACTTCTTTTAATAAAAACATGAACAAATTGTACCCTAAACCTTTTCAGTGCTATGTCAGTGTACATTTTAAAACTTCCTTCCTTCATGACTTTAAAATACAACTATATTTTTTATAGAAATGATGTCAGGTCACTTTAGTTCAGAACCTATTCTTGTGAATATTACTTGTTCATTGACAGTAACCACTAACTTCCTCATGTCACAACCCGTTGACAGATTATTAGGAAGGAAGGAGACGCATCTTGAAGTGCAGCATGCGCAAACACATTTGAATTTAACTCTTAGTAGTGACACTCCTTTATTTCGCTGTCAGCCACATACACTGGACTCCTGCCTCAGCTGAGAATAAAACGTCTTAAGTATAACCTGAGTTGAACATAACTGAGCCATGAAAAGGTTTTAGACAGGAAAAAGCACTGAAGCGTGTCACATCTTACCTGATGCTGCCTCTGACAGGGAACTTCAGGTCCAGGAAATTTTTGGTTTCTTAAATTGACATTCTGTATGTATGAATATACCTGTTTTAGGATAAAATGAACAAGCATTTTAATGTTTAAATAACATTATTTTAACCTAATGATTGAAAATATTCTTTTAACTGGTCTCTAAATAAATACAAATAATTACTGACTTGTATCCAGTTATACATGACACTTAAAACCAATAAATTAAAATTAATAAAACCTTATAATACAATGACAGTAATCTATTTTATGATTTTATGGTTTTACAGCCACAGGTGCATCATCATCAACAGTTAGACATCATCAAATATTGTGTTACCAAAAAACGTCGACAGAAAACAACAGTTGAAATACATACGTCTCATCTCCATCTGTAAGTGTGAATCTGAGTGATGTCGTCTCCTGTGGCTTTATTGATTCCCATGTGAACGTGCAGAAAGTGCAGTGACATCAGTAGAAGTTTGAGGAGCCGTTCCAGAGCGCCACAGGAAGTGGGTGGGATGAGCTGTGAGAACACACACGTCTGGAAAGCCACATCACAGAGGCGCTACTCGATCTGCAACATTCTTGCTGGGTTTGCAGCAGGTAATGAATTATAGCCATTTAATTCCAGCACAACAGGTGTGTCTGCTTTTATAAAATGATTTCCTTTAATGGATTATTTACAGTAAATGGGATGTGAAGCTTTAATCTGAGGGGTTTCTGAGGGGATAGACTACAGGAAATCTATCTATCTATCTATCTGTCTATCTGTCTGTCTGTCTATCTGTCTATCTGACTGTCTATCTATCTATCTATCTGTCTGACTGACTGACGGTCGGTCTGTCCATCCGTCTATCCGTCTATCTATCTATCTATCTATCTATCTATCTATCTATCTATCTATTTGTCTGTCTGTCTGTTTGTCTCTGTCTATCTGTTTGTCTGTCTATCTATCTGTCTGTCTGTCTGTCTGCCTGATGGTCCGTCAGTTGGTCTGTCCATCCGTCTATCAGACTGTCTATCTATCTATCTATCTATCTATCTATCTATCTATCTATCTATCTATCTATCTATCTATCTATCTATCTATCTGTCTGTCTGTCTGTCTGTTTGTCTCTGTCTATCTATCTGTCTGTCTGTCTGCCTGAGGGTCCGTCAGTTGGTCTGTCAATCTGTCTATCTGACTGTCTATCTATCTATCTATCTATCTATCTATCTATCTATCTATCTATCTGACTATCTGTCTGTCTATCTGACGTCCATCCGTTCATCCATCCGTCTATCTATCTGCCTGTCTGTCTGTCTGACGGTCTGTCGGTTGGTCCGTCCATCCATCCGTTTATCTGTCTATCTGACTATCTATCTATCTATCTGTCTGTCTGTCTGCCTGACGGTCCGTCGGTTGGTCCGTCCATCCATCCGTTTATCTATCTATCTATCTATCTATCTATCTATCTATCTATCTATCTATCTATCTATCTATCTATCT
>JAHKKF010526061.1:0-15411 GCA_019740295.1 Labeo calbasu
TTCAGCACCTGTAAGCACTGCCTCACTATCTCTCCAGCCTTTACTTGACCTTCTTTAGACCTAACTAAAGCATCTGTAGTACCCTTGTCCAATATCAAGTCCAGGCTTCTGGCCCCAAAATATCCTCTCAACTGTGTGCAGTCCAGCTCCAGGAAGGCAAGAGCAGAGGATGGGTTACATGGCTGTACTGATGTTGAATCAGTGTGCTTCTGCATAAGTTTCACTGCAACTGGAGAGATATCAGCACAGGTGACCTTTACAGCACATGGAGAGGTCCTGTAGATACAAGGTCCTAATGCGGATGTTCCACAACCCATGTCCAGGATGTTCAATGGACCTTTGTGGGAATGAGACATGGTCTGAAGTACAGGGAGAATGAAGTCCTTGACTGAGTGAAACCCGAAGAACCACTCAAAATTTTTAAATTGGCCTTTGCTTCCATTTTCTGTGTAGAATCTGTCCCAAGTGGCTTTTTTGTCCATGTTTTCAATCAACTCATCTGTGAACAATTTGTAAATAGTTAAAATTTCGAACAAAAATATACAAAAAAATTTCCCATAATTTACAATAAGTATTTTTAAAGATGATGTAAGTGATTTTAACCACTATCTGACAAATACCTGAAATAGTAAAAAACGCCTCTCTCTTTTTGACAGCCCTATTAGATGCAGTATAGTGGAATTAATGCGTGGGCGTATTAGCCACCTCCCTTGGAGGTGGATCTCTGCCAATAGTGTGAAATTTGGGCAGGGACATTTGTGTTTTTTTTGACCAATGGCAGACAACTGTTTAGAAACCTGTTTGGAAATAGAGGCCATTTCTCAAATGGAAGCTGCATCCTCCGGAGGTCGCATTTGCAGGTTGCATACGTCATCAAGCCTGGTTTATTTTAGTTAACTGAGCATTACATTTGTGAGTCATAAGCATACTACAATTATTTACGCTTCACTAAGAATAATGGTCAAATTTATAACTGTTAATATTATAAAATAAGATCAGCCTTCCGTTTGAGAAACGGCCGAAGGCAGAGCGCATTTAGGCCACGCCCACACCAGGGGGAAAGCAATCCAACGCTCTCCATTGATATTGTATTGCGGGAAGCTGCCTCTTTGTCATTTCTTTTTCTTTTTTTAAAGTTATATTAACGGACAGGACAGTAGAGAGATGACAGGAATGTACTGGGCAGAGAGAGGGGATTCGAACTCGGGTCGCCGCGAGCACAGCTGTGCTATGTCGGCGGAATAACCACAAGGCTATTGGTGCCAACACCTCCTTGTCACTTATAACGAAAACAGAACAATGTCTAAACGCTGTTACGTGACAATGTGTATAGTAAACAAGCTAAAAAAAACCCCCCCACAGAACTACGTTTTTGTAAGCTGTCGATGCAAAAATCGAGAGTTTAAGAACACAAATAGTTGTGAATGTCAGGGTATTTCACATTGAGCCAATCAGTTGGATACTTTCACTAGCAAAACGAAGGTAAGGAAAAGGAACACTGAGACCAATAAAATTTAGTTTCTCAATATACCTCCTCTCAGGGTGGTGAAATAATCCTTTCATATGGTTAAAAATAAGCAATGGCTCGTTACGCTCTATTTTTGTGTCTTTAAACGCTCGTTTTTTTGGGTCGCCAGCTTATAAAACCATAGTTCTGGGTTTTTTTAGCTTGTTTACTGTACACCTTGTCACAGCTTTTAGACATTGTTCTGTTCTTTTGTTATAAGTCAGAAATGACAAGGAGGCAGCTTCCCGCAATACAAAGTCAATGGAGAGTGTTGGACCCCCCGGTGGGCGTGGTTTTCAGATTATGTCGCGTGTCGCTCTGTCTCTGTGGTAATCAATTTAGCAATTTTGTTTGCGCACCCGGTGTTAACGCATTAGGTTAATACACGTTAGATACAAGTATTTAACAGGTTAACATGTAACAATTTAGTATATATATACTAACTTGTCAAACTAGTATGATGCCATCTGTGTGCCTTGGTCAGCTTTTGAAGACTCCTCAGCGGCGCTGCAAGTCTTGTAAATAACATTTTAAATACCCAGCCAAGTAAGTGTATTCCGTATAAAACACAGCACTGGTAGCATGTGTGATCCTGTAACTGAATGACACGACCCGGAAGTGTACATGAGAGAGGGGGCGGTCGAAAAAGAACTCGATCAAGATGGCGGATGAACAGCAGGAATCATCACAGGGAGAGATGGAGGGTAAGTGCAAAAATAACATTCCCTACCGTAGTCTAAAAGATCAGCTGACGTGCGAAAGCAAAACATCTTGCAGGGTACTGCATGAGGGAGCTTGCACTGGAGAAACAGTGTGCTTTGACTGCTGTACGAGCAGGAGGAGGAAATGCAAAGCATTGGTTATACATACAGTAAATTCTGGGCTCATTTAACCAAAAATAAGACCCAGTCTTCCAAACGGTTTCCTAACATGTCATATATCAGTTACGAATCAATTAACGTTACTTTGATTTTACGCTCTCGGCTTAAGTAGCTCTGTTTGCCAATCAGCTGTGGACTGTCATATATAACTAATATTCACTCATGGTTTATAGAGGTAAGTGGTTGAATGTCTCTGTGTTTTAGTTGTGTGTTGATAACTGGTGATTAGGAAACTGAGTTAGATGATGGTTAAAGGATTCCTCACACGCGACTTTGTTTACATTACGTCGGAATGTGACATGTAACGTTAAGCGAGATAAAGACACTAAACTGCAGCATTAGCAGAACTGTCATCAACTGTTATGTGTTCAGGTCCAGTGTTTTCTGTGTGGCAGGTGTTTAAAATTTCTCTGACTCTCTCTTCCCTTCATATATACCTGTTTGTTTTGCAGGAGTGAACTGCCTTGCATATGACGAAGCCATAATGGCTCAGCAGGACCGTATTCAGCAAGAGGTGAGTGTTCAGAGTAATGTCGCATTTTTTTTTTTTTTTTTAAAAAAGGCTTGTAATTTAGAAATATGGTAATTGTTATTGAACAAATCACTTTTTTTTCACAATTTTGTTAAATTATTAGCTGTTTTTAATGATAGATAGAGTTGTAGTTAAAGGATAGTTTAACAAAACATACTATTCTGTGATCATTTTTATCCATTTCTCAAAGCTGGTTTTCTTTCTTATATGTAAGAGAAATTTTAGGCAGAATGTTTATGCTGTTGTTTAATTCCATACAATTAAAGAGATGAGCTGTCACACTCCAAAAAAAGCAGCCTGGTTGAAAGAATTCCACACAACTTGTGCACACTTCAGAAGCCATACTATAGCTTTGAACAGTCCAGAATTAAAACTGAAGCATTTAATTTATCCCATTGACATTACACAACTGAATTGTCTTAAAGAGATAGTTCACCCAAAAATGAAAATTTTGTCTTTACTTACCCTAAGACCTTTGTTCATCTTCGGAACACAAATTAAGATATTTTTGATAAAATCCGAGAGCTTTCTGGCGCTGCATAGACAGCAATGCAACTGAAATGTTCCCAGGCCCAGAAAGGTTGTAAGGACATTGTTAAAATAGTCCATGTGACATCAGTGGTTCACTGTGATTTTACAAAGCTACAAGAACTACATTGTGGTACTCTCGATAATGGTGGGGGACAGTGAGGCAAAGGGGAAGAATTGTTAAATAAAGTCTTTTTTTTTTTCTTTGCACACAAAATATTTTTGTAGCTTTGTAAAACGGTTGAACCACTGATATCACATGTACTATTTTATGTCCTTACTACGTAAGAAACATGAGTTGACGTAATTAATGACAGACTTTTCATTTTTGGGTGAACTATCCTTTTAAGGCCTGTTGACACCAAAAACAGAAACTATAACAATAACTATATAAACATCTGCATCAATTTAGTGGATTCTGATTCGCTGTCAGTTTTTATCATTCATCAGCTAAAAAAAAAAAAAAAAATCATTTTGAAAGTGATTCCAAAAGTATCGTTTTTCTGTATCGTTATAGTTGTGTCTGAATTATCCTATAGAAATTATTAAATGTTTAGCATTGCAGTTACTGTTTTTGGTGTGAATGGCCCTTTAGACTTAAAACATTCTGCTTAAAGGAGAAGTTTTCCAGGACAAAAATTTACAGACGATTTTCTCACCCCCTTCTCATCCAACATGCACTTAAAATGCAGCTTCGAAGGTGTAAAGACTAGAAGGAATACAGCTCTAGCTACTAGGCATGCGCACATCAATCTAACGTTATTCTTGTCACACTGTATAACTAATTATTATAGTAAGGGCTAAGTTTAGGGTTGGGGTAGTTGTAGACATTAAAAATAACACAGTCTAATAGCTAGAACAATTCATTTCATTGTTAGTTTCCGGTCGGAGCTGTATCCCTTCTAGCCACAATCCTTCAAAGGTCTCTAAACCATCCAGCCGAGGAAGAAGGGTGCTATCTAGCGAAACGATTGGTCATGTTGTTTATATACTTTTTAACCTCAAATACTCGTCTTGTCTATCTCTGCAGTGTGCATGCAGAGATAAATGTGTAATCTGGGTCAATACAGTTAGGTTAGGTCAAAAACTCCCACCTAGTTTTCTCCTCCAACTTTAAAATCGTCCTTCATCGCTGCAGAAGTACCGACCCAGTGTTTACAAAGTGAACATGCAAAGGTCGTCAAATGTCCTTTACAAAAAAAAGGTAAAACAGCGATGTAGGGCGATTTTGAACTTGGAGGACAAAACAAGATGGAAACTTTTCGACCTACCCTATATTGATAACACAGAGTACTCATGCACACCGTAGATCTAGGCAAGATGAGCATTTGAGGTTAAAAAGTGTATGAATTGTAATATTTTTTTTTTTTTTTTTTTTTTTTTTAGGAAATAACCAATCGTTTTGCTAGATAAGACCTTTCTTTCTCAGCTCGTTTAGAGACATTTGAAGCTGCATGTAAACTGCATTTTGGAAGTTCAAACTTGCTGGTACCATAGAAGTCCACTACATGAAGAACATTCCTGAAATGTTTTCCTCAAGAAACACAATTTCTTTACAACTGAAGAAAGAAAGACATGAACATCTTGGATGACAAGGGGGTGAGTAAATTATCTGTAAATTTTCTGGAAGTGAACTTCTCCTTTAACATCTCTTTTTATGTGTAACTCAAGAAAGCAAGTCAAACAGGTTGGGAGCAATATGAAGATGACTAAATGAACTAATCCTTTAATTGCTTGTGTTATGTTTTAATAGATAGCCACCACTAACCCTTTAGTGTCGGACAGACAAGATCTCTCTGTGCTTAAGGGCGAATATGCTGCAGAGGACACCATTTACCAGCTCAAGATAAAGGTCACTACAGTTTCACGAGCTTACTTACATATAGCAAGTTTCTGAAACCTGCAGTAAAACTGTACTCTTACATTGCATTTATAGGACCTTCACAAAAAGTATTCATACATTCGGAAGACGCGGCCAGATGGAAACTGTTTCTACAGAGCTTTTGGCTTTGCACATTTGGAATCGCTACTGGACGACAGCAAGGAGCTGCAAAGGTAGTGTACTTTTTGATTTGTCTGCCTTATGCAGATAACATTGCCTTTGTTTGAAGAAGTTAAACTAATTCATGAGATAGCAGCATTATTATTAATTGTTTTTCTTTCTGTCATTGTAGTGAATGTCTAAGTACCACAACTGTCTCAATTTTGGCACTATAGGTTTAAAGCTGTGGCTGCTAAAAGCAAACTGGACCTTGTAAACCAGGGCTTCACTGAGTTCACTATCGAGGACTTTCACAACACTGTGAGTTGGAAAATTTATCAGTTAAAAACTGTATTCAAAAGACATGCCATCTCAAATTCAAAACTCAATGCTTATAGGGTTAGTTCACACTTTTTTGTTGTTGTTGTTGTTGTTGTTTCTGACCCTCCATAGACAGCAACACAACCAAAACATTTTATACGCAGGAGCTGGCATTCTGACATAGAACCTGGATGCACTGCATTTTGTTTTCAATCAGAGGAATGCACACACTTCATGGTACTCTTGTTAACTCATTGGAGACTGACACAGAAGAAAAGAAATTGTTGAATAAATTTATTTTTATTTTCTTTGTGCACAAAAAGTATTCTTGTAGCTTCATAAAATCAGCCACTGTCACATGTACTACTTGTGCAATGTGCGTACTACCTTTCTGGGCCTTGAACGTTTCAGTTGCATTGCTGGCTCTGCAGGGTCAGAAAGCTTTTGCATTTCATCAAAAATATCTTAATTTGTTGGCACCCATAGACTTGTGGTTAGTGCATTGACATATAGCACAACGGTGACCCGAATTTGAATCCCGCCTCGAGGTCCTTTGCCGATCTTGTTCCCCTCTCTCCATCCAGTACTTTTCTGTCAGCTCTCCACTGTCTTCTCACAATAAAGTTGTAAAAAGTAAAAATAAAATAAAATATAAAATGTATATATAAAACTATAAATGTATATATTCTTAATTTGTGTTCTGAAGATGAACGAAGATCTTTTGGGTTTGGAACAAAATAAGGGTGAGCAATTAATGACAGAATTTTCATATTTGGGTGAACTATCACTTTAAAAAAAAAAAGTACAAAATGTCCAAGTCTATGTCAAGTTTGAGTACAAGTATTTATTTTTTGGCAGAAGTCCACTGAAAACACATCATCAGGTGGACTTTTGACAGCACCAGAGCTTTTGTAAAAACTACAGATCATACTTCTGAATTATGGGTGTTGACGTTTTTGTACCTTTTTTTCCACCACAACCATTTTTATATAGCACTGATTTAGAAAAAAAGTTTCTACTGCATAGACAGAAAATTTTATCTTTTACCTTGTCAGCAGTGAATTACCCCTTGAAGTCCTGTAATTGTACTTGAATTATGCTAACTGTGGTTTCTTTCTTTTGTCAGTTCATGGACTTGATTGAGCAGTGTGAAAAGCAGCAATCACTTCGTGAACTGCTGAGCTCCTTCAATGACCAGAGCGTGTCTGACTACATAGTGGTTTACCTGAGGCTTCTCACCTCTGGATACCTGCAGCGGGAGAATGTGTTCTTTCAGCACTTCATAGAGGGTGGCCGTTCTGTCAAAGAGTTTTGTCAGCAGGTGAGTAACACCTAGTGTTGTCAAAAGTACTGACGTCGGTACTAAAAAACGTGATGATACCAGCATTTTCGGCGCTGTTGAGCAGGTTCTTACACACCTGATTGACCACTGCGTTAAGCGATGATCATTGTAGCCAATCACAGATATATCTGTTGAGCGTGTGAACGCACTGGCCAATCAGAGGTGTTTAAGAATCACCTTAGCAGCACTCAGAATGCTGGTATTGTCACTTTCTTTTTTTTTTTTTTTAATTTCACCGAACTGGTACCGAAGTCGGTACTTTTGACAACACCAGTAACGCCTAAAGATGATTACATGTGAACTAGTTTGTCTAAGACTGTGGTAAAATATAAAAGTGAAGCGATACTGATTAATAAATCTTAAGATCTAATAGTCCATTTTATGTTTTTAGGAGGTGGAACCCATGTCGAAAGAGAGCGACCACATCCATATCATTGCCTTAGCACAGGCACTGAACGTGCCCATATTAGTGGAATACATGGACAGAGGCGAGGGTGGAACGGTGAACAATCATATCTTCCCTGAAGGAAGTGAGCCACGCATCTTCCTGCTCTACCGCCCAGGCCACTATGACATCCTGTATAAGTGATACTCTATATGTTCTTTGGTTCCATTGTGAAGAAACCATCCCAGTTCTACAGCCAAGTTGAGTCATACGCGTGTATGCGAGGCTATGCTATGATTAATCACAATAAAGTTTTCACTCCAGTTCTCCCCACATTACAAAATGATTTTTTTTTTCAGTACAGACAAAAATTAAAGCTCTCGATCTCAGAAAAACTGACACAGCATCAAATGGCAGCATTAGGGTTGTACAGTAGGTTTTTTGTGGTTGTAAATGTTATCAACTTGCTTTTAGTGTTTTCCTTTGTTACACTGCCTTTCATGAGTTTTATTAAAGGGATTTACACCTCACTTGACTCGAGTCAATTTGTGGTTTCAGAAATTGTGAACACGATTACATCAAGGCACAGACTGACTTTTACAATTCAAGCAGTGGCTCTAAGCCAGTAATGAAAAAAAGAAACCAGAATTACTTGAACTGGTTTTAATGATTTAAGTGCTCATTTTACAGTCATTTACCCAACAAACCACACCGTGTGCAGACTGATGGTAACTTTAAGTAGCTTTGGGTAAAATGTATGACAAATCATTCATAATCATGTACAATAAACCACTACACTACAAAGATGCGTTTGATATCCGTCTGGAGGCATCTTTC
Organism: Labeo calbasu; assembly: GCA_019740295.1. Lineage (NCBI taxonomy): Eukaryota > Metazoa > Chordata > Actinopteri > Cypriniformes > Cyprinidae > Labeo > Labeo calbasu. The sequence continues at coordinate 8,315 of JAHKKF010526061.1, forward strand.
TCCTCATGGCAGTTTTCTGTGGGAGTCACAGGAGTTGGACAGGATCCATCCAGCCGGACCAAGGACGGCAATCGAGATAAAAGCCATCACAAATACACTCTCCTAAAAGTGTAAAGACAAAGATACATGAATACATGAGTACACGAGTACAATTCATGCCAACGGCTCGTAATATAACTGCATATTTAGCAAGAACTCCCATGTTAAACAGTCAGCTAGCTTGATATAGATGGATCACTGAGCTCAGTAAGAACGTGAAGATTAATAACAGCAATATACATGAGCGGGAGGTTTAGGAGGATAGTTTTGGAGAATGGAAAAGTTGAACCCGGAGCGGAGTGATTATTGAATGCTTGGAGCGCGGAAGGGAAATTGTTGCCGCTCCACTCCGCTCACACACTATGATGTAAATGCATTCAATTAAGATACGTCCGATTCGTGAACCGAATCTTTTAAATGAATCGATTGAGCAGGTTCACGAAGCGGAAGGAATCGGTGTTGCCAAGTCAGCAGTTTCTCCTCGGAATTGGGCTACTTTAACGCTTTTGCCGCAGGTTGAAGCGACACCAAAAATGTGACATTTATCTGCTGGAATGCGAATTTTACTAGGGGAACCGCTTTAAAAATAAATAAATAAATAAATAAAATAAAATAAAATTTTACCCCGCCGAACGCGATTAAAGTTAAAGTTATGACTATCTATCTGAAAAAACACCATTTTAAAACAACAAAAACAAACCTAATAAAACTTTATATATCACAACAACGCAATAGTGGAAAACTGCTGAACGTATCTTTGTTTCACTATCTGTTGAACTTACCACAACGTCGACTTTGCCTTTTGCAGATTTGGAGTTCATGTAGTAACTCTGTTGGGTTAAGACATTTTGTCTGGGTGTGAATCTTGTGCTTTTGAGTGCTCGTGCAAAGCCAAACATCATAGTCTATTGTAAACCAGCACTGACCAAATGACAAAATCAAAAACAATGCGTTCACGTTTTATTTATACTTTTACGTTTCCCGCCAAGTAGTTATAAGCTCACTAGGCACTTCCTTATATCCAATTAACACCCTCGTTAATTATTAATTACGTAACGTTTCGACAATCTATTAATCTATTAAGTCACACCTCAAACATGAGAATGATTAATGTTCAAATATTATACATATTTTTTAGGTGTATTTTTTAAAATATACTCCTTAGTCTATCGGTTTGAGGTAAATTAGTTAGCAGAAATATTGTAGAAATAGTTTTGGAATATAACATGCCAAACAAAACATCACAAAACAAAACAAAACAAACAAACAAAAAAAAAACAGAATGCACTTGTAAAAACAAAGGAATATCCCTGATAAGATAATGTTTTTAATTGTACATGTTTTACAACGAATCTTTTCAATCAAAAAAGGAGGAAAATTATCAATATACCAAGTATTTCCTTTTATCTTCAGCGTTATGCTGTTTACAATGTATGATACAACAAAATGAACAAGAGTAGTTTATAGTTATTCAACTATAAATTTTATACAAAGTGAAGCAAAAAAATTAAACTGCAAAAATAAGCACAAAGGCACATTTACCTTTTTAAACTGCAATTTTGAAACCAAATACATACATTCATTCCTTGTTCCTGTACAAGCCCTTCAAATACAAATCAACTTTATATCACTCTTCATCTCTTCTGTTTTGCAATAAAAAAAAGACAAGACTTTCAAGGCAATAAATGGTCAACGAAGCAGCATTCTCCTTCCTTCTTAAGAAATGTCCAGTTTCTCACAAAGAAAAGGAAATCTAGTAGCAGTCGCCTCAACAGTTGCCATGTTGTGAGATGATACATAAGGGTTAAACAGTGCGTCTCATTTAACTGAAAACTCTTATTCAAAAAAAAAAAAATAATAATCAATATAAGAGCTTTGGTAAAGCAAGGCTGATCTTCTCAAGACATTTATACATGTCATTTCTCAAAACAGGCACAGCACATTTATATTCTTATGTAGACATAAATTTTATCTTTGGCAATAATAATTATCTGAGAAAAGTGTAGCAAGTACTATAAGGAATACTGAATATGAAACGTATAAATGGCCCCTTTTGAAAACACTGCAATAACACGCCACAATGTTTCATTTAAGAACAGTTCCAGTTATGACAGAATGAAACTTCTGTGACTTAAAGATGCACTATGGCATCTGCTATGTACATGTTTTCAATGTACATACAAATACTTAACAAAACAGAACACTTTTAACGGAACAATGTTTACCATGCCAAAGAACAGAATGAAATTGGATACATACAATGTGAGGCTGTGAATTATGAAAGCAATGTAACCTTAAAACCAAAGTTCTCTAATTTACGGACAAAGATATATATATTGTGTGTATGAATATATACACACATAAATAAATAAATAGCAGTGCATGGACACTCCCCCTGCTGTATTCAATGAGAAGTATATGCACACATGCATTCTTTGGCGGTGTCAGATGGTAACCGAGTAAGCGCAAAAAAATTATTAGTGCAGCTGAAGTCCTAACAAACAACTTCAAGTAGTGATGTAGTGTTTTCGAATTGAACTGAAAATAGTTGTGCTTTACTGTACTCAACTTTTATGTCAATGTCCATTTTTTAAAACCTACTGCAGTTCAAGGTCTTCTCAATCCATTTCAAATCCCTTTATACACGCACTCATTCAGTATTGCCCGTACCCCATCCCGATCCCCAGCCCCAGGCCCAGGCCGAGGCTCTCTCGAAGTCCCCTGAGCTGTTCCTCGCCGAGCCTGATCTTGTCATCCAACTGCCTCTGCTCTACCAGTAGGGCTGCTTTCATTTTCACAAAGTGACTGTAGTCACGCATCTGTTCTGGGGTCAGGCAACATTCCAGCACTTTGCCAACCGCCTGTTCACGCCGGTCCACATGCTCCTTGAGCTCCTGAGCCTCGCCCATCTGCACCAGCAGCTGCTTCTTCTTTTCCAGAAGTTGAAGCTGAGACATGAGAGAATAAGACATGGTAGTTAAATAAAATGCTAAGCAAATCAAACATGAAGGAGGAAGAGAGTTGTTACTCTCAGACAAGAGTCAAATTTATAAAGCCATTTTCACAATATAAAAATATGAAAATTCTGTCATTAATTACTCACCCTCATGTCGTTCCAAACCTGTAAGACCTTCGTTCATGTTCAGAACACAAATTAAGACATTTTTGATGAAATCCAAATGCTTTCTGACCCTGCATAGACACCAAGGCAACTGACACGTTCAAGGCTCAGAAATGTAGTAAGGATGCTGAAAAAAATAGTCCCATAACCACACATCGTGCTACTATTGAGAATGTGAGCTGAAGACTGAGACCGAAGAAATTGTTGAATAAAGTCGTTTTTTTGTCCTCTTTGTGCACAAAAAGTATTCTTGTAGCTTCATAAAATTACGGATGAACCACTGATGTCACATGAACTATTGTAATGATGTCCTTACTACATTTTTGGCCTTAAACGTGTCAGTTGCTGTGTGTTGCAGTGTCAAAAAGCTCTTGGATTTCATCAAAAACACCTTAAATTTTGTTCTGAGGATGAACAAAGGTCTTACGAGTTTGGAACGACATGAAGGTGAGTTAACATCTCTATGCCTTATAGTCAAATTTTGCAGATTAGAGCTGGGCGACAATACAGTTTACATTTTGTGATCATACAAGCAATCAAGCACTTAAGATTGGCTATATAACATAAATTGCTGTACAAAAGTATAGACCTTGGTTAGGGTAGCATCATTTCATTTTTGACAGGAAATGAGGCTATGAAGGACAGAATTACAGTGTTCAATGGAGTGTGCTATTGTTTGACGACTGATGAAAAGAAAAACATTCCATAGAAAAACACGCCTTAGAACAGTTTTGAAAGTTGTGATTGGCTTTATACAGTGCATGCCATTGTAAAGACAGTACGTCTTTCTCTCACAGCCTTGTTTTCAAAATGCTCAATTCAGTATGGCATCTAACCTGACTAAGGTCTACACTTTATGTATGCAGAACACGTTGGATGTGGGTGATAATATAGTTTATATTTTGTGATTATATATCTCTCCTCACCCTCTCGTGGTGGCCAGTCTCTGGGTTCACACAGTCCAGGGCGCTTTCTACTCGGATTAGTCTTCCAGAAAGGGACAACAGCAGGCTGGTCACTTTGTCTAGGTCACCGATGAACATACGGTACTTGTCCACCTCATTGGGCTTGCAGATAGCGAGCACCAGGCTCTCTACCTCCTCTCCCAGCTGAGCGTTGGCACGAATATCCTCTTGCAGGCCCCTCTGTGCCTCACGCAGGACGCCCAGCTTTTTACGAAGGCTCTCCATCAGCTGCTTCTGTAAGTGTAAACATTTACTATGAGAAGTGGCATATAAACCAACGGTTAAAGTTTTGGGACAGTAAGATTTTTAATATTTTTTTAAAGAAGTCTCTTCTGCTCACCAAGCCTATATTTATTTGAACCAAAGTACAGCAAAAACTGTAAAATTTTGAAATAATTTTGCTATTTAAAATAACTGTTTTCTATATGAATATATTACAAAATGTAATTTATTCCTGTGATCAAAGCTATATTTTCAGCATCATTACTCCAGTCTTTAGTGTCACACGATCCTTTAGAAATCATTCCAATATGCAGACTTTCTGTTCAAGAAACATATTATTGTTATTATCAATATTTAAAACAGTTGCGTACATTTTTAAACTTAAACTGAACACCTTAAACTGATCAAAATTTATGATAAAAGACATTTATAACATTACAAAAGATTTCTATTTCAGATAAATGCTGTTCATCTGAACTTTCCATTCATCAAAGAAACCTGAAAAGATTCTACTCTGCTGTTTTCAAACTAATAATAATAATAATAAGAAGAAGAAGAAGAAGAAATGTTTTTGAGCAGTAAATCAGAATATTAAAATGATTTCTGAAAGATCATGTGACTGGAGTAATGATGCTAAAATTCAGCTTTGAAATCACAGGAATAAATTATATTTAAAAATATATTTTAAATAGTAAAATATTTAAAAATTGTACTGTTTTTGCTGTACTTTGGATCAAATAAATGCAGGCTTGGTGAGCAGAAGAGACGTCTTTAATATGTATATACACATACACTATTGTTCAAAAATTTGAGGGCAGTAGTTTTTTGTGTAATAATTTAAGAAATGAATACATTTAATCAACAAGGACAAATTAAATTGATCAAAGTGACCGTAAAGACATAATGTTACAAAAGAAACATTATGTTGTTTTATTTCAAACAAATGCTGTTCTCAGAATTTTATATTTATAAAAGAATCCTGAAAAAAAATGTATCATGGTTTCCACAAAAATAATAAAAAACACAACTGTTTTCAGCATTGATAATATGAAATATTACTTAAGAACCATATCAGAATTTTAGCATGATTTGTAGAAGATCATGTGACACTGAAGACTAGATTACAAAGCATAAATATAAATATACCTTATAATTGAGTTCTTCCTCCTCCTCTTTCCTCTCTGAGATCTCTCGAATCCTAGCAAGAAGTTGCGGGTTGTCAGCTGATGTGTCATAACAGGTTGATCGTGAGACTTGTGCTGTGGGTGTTCCCAGTCTAGATGCCCTAGGAAAGAGTCATGGATAATTCAAAAGCAAAATAATGGAGGTGAAGGTGGATGCACTGTACCAATCTTTCCTGACATAACAGACTACACTTAAAAAAATCATGTACTATGAAACAATTTTTACTTAGAAAGAGCTAGTAAAAAATAATTACAAAGAAAGGGCAAGTAACACATTCATTAAAACAAAGATTGAGGCAGAAAGACTGAAGTAGTATTTTATTGGCGTACCTCTCTAGTGTTCCTCCGCTGATTAGCTGGCCTCCTCTCCATCCCTCTCCACCCATCTCTGTATTTACACTGTGTGGAAATAACTCTCCTATCAGCTCTTTCCTAGATAAACCATAATCATCCTCTAGAATGGAGTCCACCAAAGCACCCCTCTGCCCTCTATTGTTTCTCGTTAATGGAGCCCCTTCCTCAGGCATGTTGTCAATGTCTGTCTCCAGCACCATAACTGGTCGAGCAAAACCCTGCATCTCCATCCTGTCCTCTTCCTCCCTCCTGTCAATTTCACCTACTCGCTCGTTCTCATTGATCTCATCTATGTCTGTCTCCAGAGGCTGGTTTCCATCTTCAACACTGCTGGGACTGCAGGATGAAATAAGCTGGGTTTTGTGTGTTGTTCCAGGGAAGCCTGCTTGATGTGGCTGCAGGTAGAAGTTGTTCATGGAAAAGTAGGATTCGGGACACACGGGTCCAGCGGACAAACTGTTCTCTGGGACTTCATAAGAACTGGTAGTGCCCTGTGCAGTGTAGTGAGGACTGGGCCGGTTCCACTCAGCTCGATGCTCAGGGAAGATGGGCTTCACCAGTGTGACTCTAGGATCATCGGACACTGCAGCATTATGGACTGGTATTCTGAAATAAGGCAGACATTAAGGTAATTTATTCAAAAGTACATTAAAAATGTAATTCATTCACTTTCAAAATTCACAGTAAAGACATTTACAGTTGGAGTCTGCAATCTGCAAATTGTTAATTATTTTACCAAAATACAAGGGATCATACAAAATGCATGTTATTTTTTATTTAGTACTGACCTGATATGATACTTCACGTAAAAAAAAGATGTTTACATACAGTCCACAAGAGAAAATAACAGTTAAATTTATTAAAATGATCCCATTCAAAAGTTTACATACAGTACACTTGATTCTTAAAACTTTGTTGTTACCTGAATGATCCACAGCAGATTTTTTGTTTAGTAAAAGTCGTTCATGAGTCCCTTGTTTGTCCTGAACAGTTAAACTGCTCTTTGGAAAATCCCCACAAATTCTTTGGTTTTTCAGCATTTTTTTGTATTTGAACCTTTTCCAACACTGACTGTATTAGGGATGCACCGAAACGTATCGGCCGAAATGCTTGCGCGTTTTGTCAGTAAAGCCGGTTCTGTAATCAGCGGTAAATGCCATCAGGTGCGTGATTTCACGTTGAGCCGTATATACCACACACAGCCGTTGTTCA
>JAHKKF010526062.1:0-21214 GCA_019740295.1 Labeo calbasu
AATGCGATATAATTGCGATACACGGATTGTGACTGATTTTGTGTCCTCTAAATGCATTGAAAGCTCGAATACAGCCAGGTTTGTGATTCCAATTCGTGCCTTGTTTGTAAACGAATCCGCAGTAAAATGAAGTGAACAAAGGACCAAGTTCTTACTGATGTGGCCTGGAACTTCATTAAAAATAAAGTTAATCCACTTTTTCCTAATTTTGGGATCAGAAGAAAGGCAATGCAAAGACTGAGTTTTTGTACAGAGTCTTGTTATCTTTTAAGCAATCTTTATTGTTTGATTTATCTACATGCGTGAAATCGGTGGGCAGGCTAAACAGGCAGTGATTTAGAAGCAGACTGGCTTCAATGTAGACTAACAAGAAAATTTTGAGCTCTGAAACTTACGGGATGTGTTTACAGTACAATGAGCTCTTATGTCAAAAGGTCAAGGGAATTTTGATTTCTTAGTTATGACCCCTTTAAAGGAACGTTCTGAGTTCAGTGTAACCTAAAATTACTAAAACGTTTTCTTTGCAGTTATCTTACCTTAGCAAAAAAACTCTCATCCTTCAGTGTCTGCCAGGAGTGTTAATATTTAATTAAACCACACTTCCCCAAATTGTTTCTTTCTCTGAATTTACACAGTGTATCAGCTGTGGTGTGAAGGTGCATACACCCAATGCAGTTATGTAGTCAGTAAATAAATACATACATACATACATAAATAACTTCCATTGCACATACAGTACCATTCAAAATAAATGTATTCATAAATAAATACTGTTCTTTTAAACTATTCATGGAATCCTGAAAAAAAATCCTGATTTTTAACAAGAAAATTAAGCAGCACGATTTTAATCCGTGATTATGAGAAACAAATCAGTTTATTACAATGGTTTGTAAATGATCATATGACAGGAGTAATTACCGCTTCAGCTTTACCATCACAGATATAAATTACATTTTAAAAATATAATAAAATAGACTTTTGAATGGTACACTAAATCACAGTTTTTTTTAAAACTGAACAACAATCCAAAATATTTTCTGTGGTTGTTTGTGATTGTCACATATAAGCTTAATTTTTATTTATCCTGGAATATTCTGTTCAAGGGTGATTCAGAGACTTTTATTTAGTCTTCACCATGGACATAGTGCTTTGTTTATTCCGTGTAAATCAGTATCATAATGTGATTTATTGAAGCTGTTTACCTATGGGTTCATTGTGTATTTCTCAATAATTGCTCAAATATGTCAAGCAGTTCTGTTGTACCTGTTATTGATTTTGTTTTAGTAAATTTGACTAACCCGCATAACCCACGGCAATGGAACAACAATGATTGCATGTATTGCTGCCAAAAATAGACTCACAGTTACTCCTCCCCATAACAAATTAATAAAGATATCAAAACCTGCCATTTTTTTTTTTTACCCCAAGAAGGGCCGCCCATCTCCTACTGCATCCCAGCTGGACTGTGCCTCTGGCATTGAAGGAGCCGGTTTAGTGTGTGTCAGTGGGGGCGGCTTATAATGCCGCCTGTCTTAGTGAGCAGCGGGCTGCAACAGACAACCCGCTGCATGCCACAGCAGCCAGACTCCCTCAGGCCGTCAGGGGGCTCCACATGCGGTCGGTTCAGGCCCCGGGGCCCCGCCAACCACAACACCACCCAGAGCGCACGTCCTGTTATACGAGATGGACCAATCTCTGCATTTCCATTTCCAGCTAGCTGTGTGCTTTCATTTCATCCCTCTCTCAGCTACTTCCAACATCAGGCGAAATGTAAACCAGTACATATAAAAACAGCTCTAATCCCCAGGGCATCCGCATCTATACGGATGTCTGTCTGTGACACTTGGCAGAGTCGTTGTCACGCTGTCACTCACAGGCGGCGGAGAGCGCCGTCTTGACATGGCTGGTGGATAAATGAGGCTTTTTTCTGAATGGCTAATGTTCTGGGTCAGGCCGCACGTCAGGAACAGGAACGCCGCCGAACGTCCGTCGTGTCCTTTTTAAGCTCGGCCTCTCTCTTTTTTCTCACTTTTCTGCCAGAGAGGCCAATCAACACCGATACGAGAGAGAGAGAGGAAATGAAATCAGTGGCTAAATTGTTGCGTGATTGCCCATTCCCTAAAGAGGCCGGGCATCATTTGGAGAAAAGCATTTAATAATTGCTTTTAGGGCCATGTCAGACACATGCAATTCCCTGCACTAATGGCCCAGCTAGGCAGAACACGGCCCCAAGGGTCAGAGCAGGACAAGCCAGCCAGCGAGAGCTGGAACCGAACGTCTCTGTTTGTGTGTGTGTGTGTGTGTGAGACGGAGGGGAAGAGAATGAAAGAAGGAATGAGGGAGCAGGCATGGAGGAGATGAAGTGGCAGCGAGTGTAACCCAAAGGGGAAATGCACTTCAGTGTGAGTTTAATACTCCAGGCCGGGGATTTGGCAACCTGCCACACAGCAATTGTTTACCTTTTTGCTCACTGGCTGCATCTGTTCTGTTTTGTAAACGGCACTAAACTATCTGCCCGTAAACACTGGAATCAATAACAACTGTTTGGGGATTTCCCAGCCTCCCCTACGATTCTTTCTTCTTCTTCTTCTCTCTCCCTTGCTCTCTCTCTCGTTTTCTTTGTGCCATTTTTCACTGCCTCCCCCCTTCTAGTCAAAGCAAGTGTGATGTGAATAGTTTACAAAAGGCTTTTTTTATGCTGAAGAACACATTTGAGGAAAAAAACGATATGGCTTTGCAAGTCATTTCATTTATCAACCATTATTCCTTGCAACTGTGCTGGATGTGCTGTAACGTTCATGTAGTAAGGGATAAAAATAAGGGATAGTTTACCCAAAAATGAAAATTCTGTCATTAATTACTCGCCCTCATATCGTTCCAAACCCATAAGACATTCGTTCATCTTCGGAACACAAATTAAGATATTTTCTGACCCTGCATAGACAGCAACTACCATGTTCAAGGCCCAGAAAGGTAGTAAGTCCATGTGACATCAGTGGTTCCACCGTAATTTTATAAAGCTACGAGAGTATGTTTTTATGCACAGAAAACAAAAATAATTATTTAATTCAACACATCCTTCTCTTCCATGTCCGTCTTTGACGCGTTGAACCGCTGATGTCACATGGAGTATTTTGTCAATGTTCTTGGTACCTTTCTGGACCTTGAACTTGGAAGGACCCGTGCTGTCTATGAAGAGTCAGAAAGCTCTGGTTATTTTAAGAACTGCTCACGGACAAGTTCTCAGAGGAACCAAAATGCTTCAGCAAACCTTTAGGCCTCAAGATGACTTAAAATTAGCCAAAACAACTTAAAATAAGATATTTGTGATCAAGACTCATATATAAGCTTAAACATTTTATAAGATAGAAACTGTGAGTAAAAAAAGTCATGGGATTTTTAATATTGTTGTAGACAAAATGCAGTCTTGGAGACAAAATGGTTAAGAACCACTGTTCTAGAGTGGCCTTAGAGGAGAAGTTCACATAAAAGCCATTTAGTTACCCTTGTGTTGTTAAAAACCTGTATGACTTTCTTTCTTCTGTGGAATATTCATAAAAGAATCTACTTTTCAAAAATGTCTTTTTTTCTATGGAGTGGAAGTCAATGGTACCTTCTTATGTGTTCTGCAGAAGAAAGAAACTCGTATAGGTTTGGGTAAACTGTATCTGTACCTTAGTCTGAGAATCCTGACCAGCCAGACATAGCAAGACTGCCTTAACCAGTGGCATGAGCTTTGCAAACAGGACTTAATGACATAAGGATGGATATTATTATTTTTTGATTGAGAATTTCATTTTAGTTATTGTTTTAAATCTTTCCCTATCTTAATCACGAGCAAAATTGTGATCACTCAAGGTTCATGGTTTTCAAGGTTAAAACCTGCAGTCTTTTGTCTTTGTGCTTCATTTTTAACATTGTGTTACTGTCGCCCCCAGCACACTTGCAGCTCTGTATAAACTTCCTAAGGTCATCCCTCACAAAAGTATATTCAACACTCTTACATTGTTGAAAATAATGTGCTCGGGTTAAGCTTTTACTTTTCTCAGTTACTCAGTTAGTCTCTCTTGCATTATAATTATATTTAGTTTTAATCTCTGAATTCCCTGCTGCTTTTTATTAGATAGTTCTCAAACACTTGAGCGATGTTCTGTTAAACACTTCTGCCTCCTCAATCCACTGTTCCATCTATCTGCTGTGCTCCCAGGCCTTCCCTTTTTTACTGCATCTGATATGAGTGCAATGCCCTTTTAACGACCCCGGCGAGGCCCTGACTCTCAGCTCTTTTCACAGTAAACGACACGTATCACTGCTCTCAACACCTTCAACACCTCCACCCCATCAGCGTGTTGTAATAACCCCCATTATGGCTTCAGTGGCTGGGCCATCCTCCTGCACAAGACTCCTAATGGTTAGCTATGAGAGAGGCCCTAATAAGCCGTTAATGGTGGGGTAATAAATAGCCCGACAATGGCTGGGTGGGAGGAAAAGACAAGATAGAATGACAGTCGAGCATTAAACATAAAGGTGAGACGCCCGCTCTAAGTGTGAGTTAGTGCTTGGGGTGTAGAGGACGGGTGAGGTTCAAGGACACTTTGGAGTGGGATGGAGATGGTTGGCAGGTTTGGTGGATGTTAGGCAGGTGAGGTTTTGGAATGTTTTGCAATGTATGTAGAAGACAGTGTCATGAATTGTCATGAAAATGGAAAATTAACCTTCTTTTGTCAGAGTGATGTTTCGGTTATAGAAAAACAGTATAGTAAAGTAACGTTGTGTTCATAAGTTCACATCAGTGTTACTGCAATTACAAGATGTTAACTTTCAGAGCTGTCCAGGTATGTATGTTGGAATCCTGGAATGTTTTCCTCAAAAACCTTAATTTTTTTTGACTAAAGAAAGACAGACACGAACATCTTGAATGGCATACGCTCATACAGGATGACATACACACATTAAAATGAAGGTGCTTTAAAAGGTTCTTCACAGCAGTGCCATAGAAGAACTATTTAGTCGAAGCTTCTTTAAAGAACCATCTCTTTCTTACTTTTTTATAACCTGAAGATGTTAAATGTTCTTTATGGAACCATTTAGACAAAAAATGTTCTTCTATGGCATCAGAAAGCACCTTTGTTTTTAAGAGTGTAGGAGTGAGTAAATTATTAGGAAATGTTCATTTTAGAGAGAACTAATTCTTTAAGGTATAGTTCACCAAAAAACAAAACTGTCATTATTTACTCGCCCTTGTTCCAAACTAATATGACCGATGTTCCTCTGTGGAACACGATGGAATATGTTTAGTAGAATGTTCAGGCTGTTCATACAGTGCATGTGATAATGTCCAAACTGTCAAAAAGCACCCGAAAATATCCCAAAGGTTGCCCATACAACTAATGTGTTCTTTTGCAAGTCTTATAAAAATGTATAATATAAAAATATATATTATAAACATATATTATATTATATTATATTTTTGCCTTTTTACATGTTTTGTTTTTTGTGTTTCACAGAATAAAGAAAATAATAGGGATTTAAGTTGCGGTCACATTTAATTATGAATCTGTGTAAAGGTGAAAGATATTTTTTCAACACAGATTTTGCGACAGTTTTATGTTGGACATGTGGATTAGCTGCGTTGACCAACAGAAAGTTGCTTGATTTGAAAGTGACTTTTGTGTGAGATGTGCTTCATAGATTGCTACTAAATTGACAATGGCTGTCAAACTGACTGGACTGTTTAAGACGTTATCAGTTGTAAGAAAAAAGGCAAGAAAACTCATTGCAGACCCCACTCATCCAGTTCACTTCTGGCCTCTGGCTGGCATTGCAGAATGCTGAGCACTGAGGCCATCTCCATCTCTAATTAACCCTTCGCAAAAACCCGCCCTCCTTTAAGTTACTGTTGCTATGTCCGACAAACAATGACACTGTCACACTACTCATCATGTTCTAACGCAGTGAAAAATACATTGCGAAGAAAAGAGGCAAGTGACAACACGCAGACAGACAAGACAGAGCAGGTTACTTCTGGTATGTAACAAGATCTCAGCTTTAAAATGTTGTAATTTTGAAAGAAATTCAAACAATAAATACAGTTTTGTGGCTCTTTAATGTGTCATAACAGACCAGCGTATTGCCTTGTTAGATCAATGACACGTGAATGAACATCAGAACATATTTTATTTCAACCGCGGAAAGTGTTTCAAGTTCAAGTCCACCCAAGTTAATCTACTGTCCTGTCTGATTTGCATGTCGAATAGAATGGCAGATTCGGTATTATAATTGGTCAGATCGCCTGTCTAGCTGTTTGCAAACGGTCAATTGACAGGTCAGTGCATACTCTAGGGCATTATGCAATAAAGATGTGCATTATGTAAATATACTTTTGAATTTATACTGTTGCTGTACACTACACTCAATTTGCACATAGCTTTACATGCATTTTCTGTTTACTCTATCTACATGTTTTTTTTTTCGTTTTTTTTTATGTAATATATGTTTCTGTATATATACATAATACAAGCAAGTGCTCAGAGCTCCTACAAATCCTAGACCAGTGAAGCTCTTACTATGGTAATTCCATCATGACCAGAATGCACTTACACTTCATTGAGATGTTTATTGTTAATCCAGGAGTATGGTCTCAGATATCCAATAGGACTCACATACAGTACATTCCCAGCGCACATATGTTACTACGTTTAATGCACAGGTCTTATACATAATGCAGTATGTTTGGAGTGATTTTGCTGACAAGCTGATGTGCTTGTTTGAGCAGGAGTGGATCTCAGTGGAGTGGATCTCCATGCATTCATGTAGTCGTTTTCCCAGTTCTGCCTCATAGTCTCCCTCTGGACCCCATTAATGAAGAGCCAGGATGCTGTTATGACACACTCACCTGTGAAAAAAATCTGTGCGCTCACCTACACACATGTATACATCACAAATGCATGAATTTATTCCAGGAGCTCACTAACCGACCTCATGAGGTCAGTCTCTGCATCTCTATAATCTGCTGGCTTGCGAAATTATAAAATAGCACAAAACAGAAGTATGTTTGATCACCGTATGTGCCTGATGAAGTGGAGAGAAACGGAAGAGTAAGATTGTCATATTGCCGGCTTGATGATAACAAAGTGACAATATGGTGTTAGAATCCAGAGGCGATATTGTCGCAATTATTGGGACTCCTTTCTTTTTATTTCTCCCCTCCCTCCGTCGCCTTCCCACTCAATCTTCCTGGAGCTTTCATAGCCGGGGCTAATGCCTTCCTGATCCACTCCCCAATGCCTTTTCTGTCAGAGGAAGTCATTTAAGAGCACACACAAAAGTATTTGTCGAAGTGTCTGAAAATACCGCAGCCCTCTTCTCCGCGGCCCATTCTTCAGGCCTAATGCGGAACATCCCCTGGGTGATGGCTTTGGCAGCTGCAGAAATGGGAGAGCCACGCTGGAGATGAGGGTCATCGGCGGGTTACAGGAGAAAGTTTGTGCCCAGCAATGTTTGACTGTAGATTTGAGAGGAAACTTTACGGCCTCTGTGGGATTGGTGGAGATTGCGAGGCCACGGTTCACAGCCCCCTGGTGTCAAATGCACATTCGCAAAGTCTTTCGGTTTTTATTATTTTATTTATTTGAGAAACGTGCCATCTTGGATTCCAATGTTTCTTGTTGGAAATGTCCTCAAAGTAACCTTCAGTATCTTTTACAATATCGGTCTCAGAAAATCTTCCAATCGTCATGAAAAAAATGTAATTTTATATTAGAAATTTTGAATAATACAGCATATAAAGTGTTAAAAACAGTTCTACTTAGTATTTCTTTTTTTACATTTTAAATGTTTCAACAGTCACTTTTGATCAATCAATGTGTCCTTGATGAAAAATGTATTAATTTCTTTGGACAATTTAATGAAACCTTGCTTAGTAAAATAATTAATTTTCTTCATAAACAAAAAGCTTTACTTACTCCAAAGTTTTAAAGTAGTGTATGTATTATGCTAGATTATTTACCAGTGACAGATCCTTTTGAAACACATTTAAATGTATGAAATTGACCAAAGTGCAGGTATAGAGAATTTAGCTTAACTTTTCTGGACTCGTATTGATGTGCTTACATTTCAACCGTCGAGGTCCGTAATCCAAAGAAACTGCCTGTGTTCTGCACATCTTTAAAAGCAGATTTGCATTTGACTTGTACAAACCAAATATGTCCACAATTGCTGTTTTATGCTGGTTTGGTGCTGGTCAGGGTTGCCAGATTTTCCCAACAAAACCCGCCCAGTTGCTACTCAAAACCGTTTCGAAGGGGGTTAAAAATCGCTTTCTGGGGGAAAAAATATACCGCTTTTTGTTGGGGTTCCCCTGGTGTATTCATATTTCAGGGGCTAAATATGAGTTATTGGGGTCGCTTGAACCCGCGGATGTTAAAAACAATCCGTGGCAACAGTGTTAATGTAGCCCATTTCCACGGGAAAACCACAGACTTGGCAACACTAGTGCTGGTTAAGCTGGTGGACTAGCGTAGCCATCAAAAATGTAGCTGCTGAAGTCTTTGAGTAAACTAGTTCACATATATTTACATTTAATCACTTAGCAAGTTCTTTTATCCGAAGTGGCTTTCAGAAGGACCATCAGAAGCAGTCTATCATTCAGTATTTGCAGTTTCAAAAGTAAGCCTGGGTAGCAAAAATGAAGAAAATATTTGTAGCTAATTTATAGGAAGTGCCTTTGTTTATGGCTGTGGTTTGCTTAATTGCTCGCAGAAGAGTTGTGTCTTCAACTATTTCTTGAAGTTTGTGATGGTCTCAGCAGAACTGGTGGTTGAAAGGTCCACCGCAGAACCGCAACAAAAAATATACTGGTCTTTCCAGCAAAGATGTCTGTCAACATTGTTCCATGGCCAACTCTTTGTTGTGTCTGTCTACAGCTCCTCAGGATCCTCCCCAGAAAGGGAGAAGCTTCAGCCTTACCTCCCATCAGCTCAGGTGCCTGACCCAGCTGACCAACACCTTACTGGAGCTGGAACAAACTGTGGAGGACCTGGCAACCAATCTGGGTTTCCTTAACTGTGCTGGAGAACCAGTATGCAGTGGCAAAGGTACACTTTAACAACCATTACTAAACATTTTACACAAACATGCATAGAGTCAAATCTATGAAAGCTTTTTATCTCACAAATCTGATACAAACTCGCAGTTGCGAGTTATAAAATCAGAATTGCGAGATATAACCTTACAATTCTGACTTTTTTCTCACAAATGTGAGTCAGCATCTTGCAATTCTGACATTTTTTTCTCAGAATTGTGAGATCTAAAGTCACAATTGCGTGTTATAAAGTCAATTGTGAGTTTATATTGTGCAATTCTGACTAGAACTCGCAATTGTGAGTTTATATCACCCAATTCTGAAAAACAAAGTCAGAATTATGAGTTTATATTTCACAGTTCTGAGAAAAAAGGCAGAACTGTGAGTTTGTATCATGCAATTCTAAGAAAAAAAGTCAGAATCGGAAGACGTAAACCTGCAATTATGACAAAAAAAGTCAGAATTATGAGATAAAAGGACTGACTTAGCTTTTATAATTTTTTAATCAGTAGCGGAAACAACCATGCAAATCTGTCTGATACAGGTCAGTGAGACATTTAAAAAAAGAAATAAAAAATCATGTCATCAGTTTAATCACCCTCATGTAAATCCGAACCTGACTTTCTTTCAAAGCAAAGTTAAGTCCAGTGTTGATTTTAACACTACCGTTCAAATGTTTTATTTTATTTTACTTTAATAGCAAATTAAATTAAAGACATGTATAATGTTACAACAAATTTATATATAAAATAAATACAGTTCTTTTGAACTTGCTGTCCATCTAAGAATAAAAAAAAGGATATATATTTTCTTAACATTAATCAAATGTTAAGCAGCAGAACTGTTTTTAACATTAATAATAATTAGAAATGTGTTTTGACCACCAAATCAGCATGTTAGAGGGTTTTCCGAAGAATCATGTGACACTAAAGACTGGTAATGCTGCAAATTCAGCTTTTCCATCATAGAAATGGTTATTACTGTTAATACTACAATTTTTACTGTATTCTTTGATCAATAAATGCAACATTGGTGAGCATAAGACATTTCTTTCAAAAACATTAAGAAAATATACCAACCCCAAACATTTTTTTGTGTTCCACAATAAATAAATATATAAATAAGGTTTGGACTGACATGAGGATTAGTAAATGAAGACAGAATGTATTTTTTGGGTGATCTATCTCTTTAAAAACTATAGTTCTTAATCTCATAATCAAGAAAACAACCATAGGAAGCAAATGTCCCCCTGAAGCAACTGTGAAAACATATACAGATTCAGATAAGTGGTTTATGTTGCTTTCAGACTGAATGTGATATATGCCAGTCAACAAGATATATGGTTGTTGTTTTTTTTTCGATGAATATCAGCATAGTGTAAATAAATGGCAGCCGATCAAGATTTCTGACAACAGTATGCTCCAAATCTGACATGTGAAATGATTTGTCACCGTGGGAGCGGAAAACCTCGAGCTATATTGTGCTCGACGGAGCCTTTAAATAAGACAAGGCTCCAATTCCTGCGTATAATAGCGACATCTCTACAGGCAGCTTATGAGACCAGACTGCTGGCCTGTAGCGCTACCTTGTATACATATGCTTTTTTAATGAGAGTTTTCTCGCCTTTCTTTACAGCTCTTTTACCGTTCTGTGTGTGTGCGTGTGTGTTTTTCTTTTTTGCATATAGAAACATGCTTCTGCACACACAAATTGAGGAGGCAGGAAATTTCTTTTCATTTATTTTTTTTCTGCTATGAAAGTGACTGGTGCGTATAGTAATTTCTGTAAAGGTTACATTAAAAAACAGGACAAGCAGAAAAGGGCTGGATTTACTGAGAAGTAAACAGCCTTTAAAGGGCAGTTATCCAAATCATTAATTCAGCCAATCAAACGACTTAATTACCAGAAATTCATCAGATGGGCTTAAAGGTCAAAAAGTGACATGCCGGCTGCTTCTCTCCTCCTTCGCCTGGCTCGACTCTCTCTCTTCTTCAACTAAATTGCCTCGCCCGGGGTCTCACTTCCGAAGCGTCTGATTAGAAAAATGCAGCCTTGATGCATGCACTTTTAATTTGCCCACAACAAGCACATACACACGCAGACACACACACTTACCCTCCCTCTAACCCTTCCATGGATTAGCCCAGATATGGCCATAGCTATCAGGGGTTCAAATCAACTCCAAAGCCTCTGAATTTAACAAAGCTTACTGTTGCAATTACTGCGTCCACTTTTTAGTTTTTTCCCCGTTTCATTGGGCGAATCACGTTGTTGTTTGTAGGTTGTCACAGCGCGGAGGAGTTTAATATGTTGGCCTGGCCTGACCCCGGCACCCCACATATTGGCTTATTTTCCAAATTCACCATGCACAGCGTGAATGCATATGCTAGCATGCTAATGGAACATATGAGATATTCCTGCATGAAATGTCTTTAATGAGCTGGAAATTAGAGGATTTGGAGCACATTTCCTTTGGTAAAGCTATAGTTTACAGTTTACTGTAAATGCATTGTGTGTGTGTTTGCTTTTTCCATGCAGAGGTCCTGAAAAAGGGCAGGGATGATACGGAGGTGATGCCAGCAGAAGACAAAGCCGCTACTGATCTGGTGCTGCAAAGCACAGAGGTGATACACATCCCATGTTTTCTCATAAGTGGTGAAAGTACTGTAAAACATTTTTCATTTTCATTCATTTTCAATGTGGACATTTATTTAACATGTTTATTGCTGTAACTTAGGGTTAAAGGAACCATTCATCCAAATCTGTCATTAATTACTCACCCTCATGTTGTTCCAAACCTGTAAGACCTTCATTCATCTTCGGAACACAAATTAAGATATTTTTGATGAAATCCGAGGACTTTCTGACTTTATAGACAGCAACACAACTATCACGTTCAAGGCCCAAAAATGTAGTAAAGACATCATTAAAATAGTCCATGTGACATCAACCTTAATTTTATGAAGCTACAAGAATACTTTTTGTGCACAACGAAGACAAAAATAATGCGTCCTACCTTTCTGGGTCTTGAACATGTCAGTTGTGTCACTGTCTATGCAGGGTCAGAAAGCTCCTGGATTTCAGAAAAAAAAAAGTACTTAGATTTTCTACTTGTGATTATACGTTATATCTTTATGACATAATAATATAATCTTTAAATGCATGTTTTATTTTGAAAACATTATAATGTATTCCACTATGACCAGCAACAGTACTTATGCATGCATGTGTTTGTCTGTGTTCAGGTGGTGTGCCTTGAGTTTGGCTGGAGGGCTGCATTCAGAGACCTTATTCCTCAGATGGCTCACTGTGTGAAGGTGGTACTGGATGATGTTTGCAATAAGAATCTGCAGCAGGAGGAAGCTACACATGCCTCGGGCTCCCCCCACATCTTGATCACCTCTGTTACCCATAGTCAAGGTTCAGAAACAGACTCCCCCAAAATGGTGGCCAAGGTAACATCAGAGGTTTACATATTAATTAAACATTCATTTATCTCAATCAGTATCGTTATTTTTAATTATTTATGTATTTATAAATACATTATTGTGTATATATATTTTATGACAACTCTCGGAATCAAATTTACCACCATTTATTAGAAAGCATGAAGTGTACATAGGCTTGGTCAAGCAGATCTAGACAGGTGGTGCTGGGGAAGGTGGAGGATTAGTGAAATACAAGTCAGGAATGAATAGGTTATCTAGATAGAAACAAACAAATGATGGGATGAAGCAACTGGCTTTAAGTAAACCAATCAGATGCTTATATATATATATATATATATACATATATATACATTAACATATACATATACATATACATATATATATATATATATATATGTATGTATTTTTTTATTTTTCTTTCTTTTTTATTGCATTTATTTAAACAAAAATACAGAAATATTATAACAATTTTTTTTATTTTGTAACTTTTTTCTATTTTAATATATTTAAAAATGTAGTCCTTGCTTGTTATTATTATTAGTTTCATTAAAAAAGTCTTCCTGACCNTGTATGTATTTTTTTATTTTTCTTTCTTTTTTATTGCATTTATTTAAACAAAAATACAGAAATATTATAACAATTTTTTTTTATTTTGTAACTTTTTTCTATTTTAATATATTTAAAAATGTAGTCCTTGCTTGTTATTATTATTAGTTTCATTAAAAAAGTCTTCCTGACCCTATTCAAAAATTCGATCAAGTATCATTATACCTAATAGATTTTTTTTGGTGAAAAATAAAATAGAAAAGGTAATTGTGAGTTTGTTTCTCACAATTCTGACTTTTTTTTTTATCACAATTCTGACTTTTTTTCTCAGAATTGCATGATAAAAACTCACAATTGCAAGTTATCAAGTCAGAATAGCAAGATATAAACTTGCAATTGCGAGAAATAAAGTCAGAATTGTGCGAATAATTGCAATTCTGACTTTTTTCTCTCAAATGAGAGTTTGTATCTCACAATTCTGACTTTTTTTCCCAGAATTGTGTGAAATAAACTCAATTGCAAGTTATAAAGTCAGAATAGAGAGATATAAACTTGCAATTGCAAGGAGTAAAGTCAGAATTGCGAGAAAAAAAATTTAAATTCTCAAATGCGAGTTGGTATCTCACAATTCTGACTTTTTCCAACAACTCTAACGTTTTTTTTTTTTCAGAATTGTGTGAGATAAACTCACAATTGCGAGTTATAAAGTCAGAATAGCGGGAAATAAACTTGCAATTGCAAGTAATAAATTCCAATTCTGAGGAGGAACGATATGTTCTCAGAATTGCGAGCTTATATCTCACAACTCTGACTTAATAACTCACAATTGCATGTTATAAAGTCAGAGTTGCGAGATATAGGCCTAAACCTACAATTCTGAGAAAAGAAGTCAGAATTGTAAGTGTATATCTCACAATTCTGACTTTCTTTCTCAGAATTGTGTGTTTATATCACGCAATACTGACTTTATAAAAAACCTGCAAAAAAAAACGTCAGAATTGTGATATGTAAACTCAAAATTGTGAAAAAAATAGTCAGAATTGTGAGATAAAAAGCCGCAATTACCTTTTTAAAAAAAAATTATTCAGTGGCGGAAACAGGCTTCCATACAAGGCTGCTCGCTAGGTTCTGGAACAGAGCTATAGAGGAAGGTATTTGTGATGCATTTGCGAATATTTCCTTCTCTTCTGAAATACTCCACTGGTTCACAGTGACATGACATGTCTGCTCGTCCTGAGCAGGCACCGTGGCTCCAGGAGCCTCTCTGGTCCTGTGGGTTTGCTCTACGGCCCAGTGTTTTGCCTCATTTTATCCCTCATCACGGAGGTTCCCGTCTGAGACAAGCTCCACTCGCTGCAGCTCAGGCAGATTGATGAGCCATCACAGCCCCAAAGGACAACCTCAGAGCAGGGATAGGATGCAGGTGTTTCGGTCCCTGCATGCCCCCTGCACCAGCCCCTTTTTTTCTTGTTAAAAACATAGATGTCCACAATAGACATAGAAGTTTTTAAGCTGTACTTCCGGATAAAACTAAAGCAAAGTTTACATTTTATTACTTTATTTCATTGTATTACTTCTATTCAGCAAGGATGCATTAAATTGATTAAAAATGGCTAAAAAAGACTAAAACTTGTTTCTGTTTTAAATAAATCCCTCTCTTTGCAGTTCATTCCTTTTCACCCCTACAATATTAAAGGGACAGTTCAACCAAAAATACAAATTCTGTCATTAATTACTCACCCTCATGTCATTCCAAACCCATAAGACCTTTATTAATCTTCAAAACACAAATGAAGATATTTTTGATGAAATCCGAGAGCTTTCTGACCCTGCATAGACAGCAATGCAACTACCACGTTCAAGGTAGTAAGGACGTCGATAAAACCTGTTTTAAACCTTTATCCAACATCAAAAAATACACTTTTGAGCAACATGGCCCCTGCTCGTGAAATTTAGAACGTCAGCGTTCATATCTGATTTCCATACCTTTTCGTTGACGCCGCTATATGCGGCTGACACCCTTGGAACCACATCACTAACAAGTGTCAAAATTTGTTCACACTCAAGACCTGTACAACACATTTACGTGTAGGTCAGTGCTTCAGAATGAGCAGCTCTCATCTCAAAGGTTAGCATGTGCATTTATTTGCATTCCCTGCTGCTCTGAGTGTCTCAAAACCCCTTCTTTTTGACACATGTCACCGCGGCCCATAAGTAGGCAGCGTTATTCTAGCCCAGGCCCGACTTAGCCAGAACATAGTCAGTCCAGATGCATTACGGAGATCAATATTTCACCCATTCATATTCATACATTCATGCTTTGTTTCGAACTCTCGGAGTCGGCGGACCTCCCGTCTGCATAATATTTCAGCGAACCATTTATCAACCTGAAACCGCCATCCAGCTATTGACCACCTCACTTTGACGATCGTCCTTAACCCTGTATGAGGAGAAGGATTTAGCACTGTTCAAAGGTGCAAGACGACTGCTGCAGAGTTGAGCTCTTAAATGTTTTAAAGCTTTGCTGAGAAATAACCTTGCAGTGGCTGTCCTATTGGAATCCATATCTTTGATCTGCTCTAGTTAAGGGTTCTCCGAACCGGAGCAGCAGGCTTTAGAAAGCCATAAATCTCACCGACACCTCTCGGGTCCTCATCACCTTGGATTGGGGTGAATCTTTGCATTCTCGCCCACATCTCTCTCACACTTCCCGCTAAGCTTATAACAACAACACTCAGCCTGTTATCGACTCGCTGTCCAGTCGGGCCGATTGTTTCGAGACCCGTTCAGCCTGTAGGGGCTTCCGGTTTGGCGAGGTCTCTCAGCATGCTTTTGGGATGTCAAAAGCAGCGCTGGTGAAAAATTATACGACGGTTATCGCATTAGTGCCAAATCTTGATGGGATATTAATGCAAACACAGTTGCTTTGACTTAAGTGATGTGAAGAGGCAGGAGAAATCAAAATATGAATATGTCAAAATATTTGTTTTAGTCCTTGCAGTGCAGGGTAATAGACCTGCTGCTGACTATTATGATCATATCAATATTAATTAGAAAAAAGAAAGGAAAACCACTCACTGCTTTTTTTTTTCAGTTCTTTAGTTTTTTTTTTTAATTATACAAACTTGAAGCAATATTTACTTGATAAATACTTGTGACATGTCATTGTTTTAATTTAATCATGTTTGTTGTTACAGTTCATTATAATAATAATGAAATTTGTTTACTTATTGTACTGTTAATATGAAAAATAAATATTGTATTTAATTAGAATTTAATTGTAATTAGCTTTTCCTGACTTTTTTATTTGTTTAATTACCTGAGAAATTAAATTTACTTAATAATAAATACGTATATGTTCTTGTTTTATGCTTAATTTATTAAAATTATTAGGTTGTCCAAATTGACTAATAACATTAATTTTACCAGTAATTATAATTGTATAGGTAGTATAATAATAAATTATAATTTTCTTTTATGTTACATTTTATATTACAATATAGTTAATATTTTATATTCATTTTATGGCAAAACTGGCCTGTTGATTTACAGGATAAAATAAAATAAATATTTTACAGATTTTTTATTTGCTCAATTACCTGATAAACTGATTACCTGAAATATTACTTCATTTATAATTACAACAGTATTTTTTTTTTCAATATTTTAAAAGTATTTAGTTTTAGCTATAGTTTATTATTTTGTTTTTTATAGTAGCTACTAAAATGTATAAATGTATAAATAAAATAAAATAATACAATTTTAAATTAAATTAAATTAAATTTACATTTTACATTTTTTTTATTTGCTCACTTACCTGATAAACTGATTACCTGCAATATTACTTAATTTATAAATACAACAGTATTTTTTTTATATTTTAAAAGTATTTAATTTTAGCGATAGTTTATTATTGTATTTTTTTATATTAGCTACTAAAATGTACTAACTGAAAGAAAGAAAGAAAGAAAGAAAGAGAGAGAGAGAGAGAAAGAAAAAAATGTAATTAGGTTATTATAGTTAATATAAAAATAAAGTATAATAATTTATTTTGGAATGTGTTTTATTTTTATTTTTTATTATTATTTTTTATTTAATTTGATTTAATTGTCTCCTATCAAAGGTTGTATTGTGAACAGTGAAATTTTACTGCTTCTTTAATTATGGTATGATGATAACCCTGTCATGCTGCATCTATTGTGCCTGAACAATGTGAAACGGCAGGCTGCGTAACGAAGTTTCTGAAGTTTAGTAGAGAAGTATGAAGTCACCTTTTTTCTCTTGCCTGTCCGTGCTTGATTGATAGACCTGCTATTGGGAAAGTTTCCACTTAACATGTGCTGTTTTTTTTCGTGCATGTTCGCAGAGGCCTTGGGACACGGTAACTCCCTGTGGAAGGGGGAAAGGGTGGAGTGAAGGGAGATATATGCAACGCACACGTATATTTTACTACTCTCGAATCGGCCGGCATCGTAACTCATTTCTATAGGTATATAAATTCGACAGTGAACCCGGCACATGCGTCTGGCTCTTCAGCATGCCCAGATTCGCTGCCGTTACTGCTAATCTGCATTGAACATGTGTGGCTGGAACGAGGAATGGAGAAAGGGAGGAATGGAAGTGCTAGATGGGGATAGATCCACAATGATGTCTTCATTTGTCAAGGGTTGGAGAAATATGGGTGGAGGAAGTTTGGTGTATGTTCTGTTCCAGGGCTGCCTCTTTTTGGCAATAACCCTTAGGGGTCTTCCTTTCAAGCTGCGTGCCTCCTGAGGCAATGTAAGGCAGATGTAACGGGCACACACACTTTCGTAATCATTTTGAAGAGAAAATACCAGTGCTGATTCCCTGTTTCCTCCAGGACAAATGTGGAAAAATGAGATAAGTGTTGCTTCTCTCTTCAGGCGCCACAGGAGGGGAACTGCAGGTATTTGAATCAGAAAATGGCCCTGAACGTCTCACACAGTCATATCGCCATGGATGATTCGGTTATTCTACTACAATAAATGCTAGTCGCTTCACATATGGTAGAGCTGTGTGAGCTGCTGAAATGCAATTTCGGGCTTCAAAAAGGGAAGTTTGAGTGTTGTAAGATAAAGAATTTCTTAGTGCGTAGCATTGAATGCTTCTTGTCGATTTATGCCGGACAGGATGGAGTACCTGAAAGTTATTTCACAATAACTACCTGCAAATAATTCTACCAAATGGTTGTGATAGTAAGGAAGCCTGTCTAGTGTGTTGATAACAGTATAGTTGCACCAAACATGTTCTCTGCCTTTAAAAATATATCCATCAGTGTTGAAGATGAAGCCTGGCAGGTTGTTTATGTGCTCCAATGTTATGTCAAGTTGTTTTTCAAGCCAACCACTCCCTTCCAAACATTATTTAATAAAATAAAATAAAATAAAATAAAATAAAATAAAATAAAATAAAATAAAATAAAAAATAATAGTTATGCTTAGTTGTCTTTAAAGGCTTAGTTCACCTAAAATTGAAAATTCTGCAATTAATTACTCATCCTCATGTCTCTCCACACCCGTAAGACCTTCGTTCATCTTTGGAACACAAATTAAGATATTTTTGATGAAATCTGAGAATAGACAGCAACGCAGCTAGTACATTCAAGGCCCAGAAAGGTAGTAAGGACATTGTTAAAATAGTCCATGTGACATCAGTGGTTCAACCTTAAAAGGATAGTTTACCCAAAATGAAAATTTGATGTTTATCTGCTTACCCCCAGGGCATCCAAGATGTAGGCGACTTTGTTTCTTCAGTAGAACACAAACAAAGATTTTTAACTCAAATCGTTGCAGTCTGAGAGTCAAAAAAACATACACAGACAAAAAAAAAACGTGGACAGAAGAACAAAATGAATGAAAAATTGCAATGAAAGATTGTTCGAATGGTGGATAAAGAACCCTGATTAACTTCCAAACAAATTCAAGCTGATTTGCAGACACAGGCTACAACACTGTCAGCTCACACTATCTGTCAAAAAGGGACGCTATGGTAGGAGACCCTGGAGGACACCACTGCTGACACAAAGGCATAAAAAAGTAAGACTGGAGTTTGCCAAAACTTATGTGACAAAACCACAATCCTTCTGGGAGAACGTACTGTGGACAGATGAGACAAAAGTAGAACTTTTTGGTAATGGACATCATGCCACTGTTTACAGAAAAAGAAGTGAGGTCTTCGAAGAAAAGAACACAGTCCCTACAGTCAAACATGGTGGAGGTTCAAAGATGTTTTGGGGTTGCTTTGCTGCTTCTGCCACTGGATGCCTTGACTGTGTGAATGGTATCATGAAATCTGATCCAAAGAATTTTGGGGTGCAACGTGGCCGGTGTCAGAAAGCTGCGTCTCCACCAGAGGTCATGGGTCTTCCAGCAGGACGATGACCCGGAACACACTTCAAAAAGCACTGAGAAATGGTTACAGACGACGCGCTGGAGAGTTCTGAAATGGCCAGCAATGAGTCCAGATCTGAATCCCATAGAACACCTGTGGAGAGATCTCAAAACTGCAGTTGGGAGAAGGCATCCTTCAAATCTGAATGACCTGGAGCAGTTTGCAAAAGACGAGTGGTCCTGAATTCCAGTAGAGATGTGTAAGAAACTCATTCATGGGTACAAGAAGTGACTGATTTCAGTTATTTTTTCCAAAGGGGGTGCTACCAAATACTAAGTTAGAGTTCCAATAAATTTTGTTCAGTGCATTTTTTTGGGTTCTGTGTGGAATTGTATCAGATTTAACTTTTCTTCTCTGTTTTTTTTTGTGTTGTTCCACTGCAAAAAAACAAAACAAAACATGTGAGTACCAAAACATTTGCAACTCCAACAATTTTCTGAGAGAAGGGTTGCATTTTCTGACAGAATTGCAAGGGTACCAATATTTTTGGCCATGACTGTATATACAAGAGAAAGCAACCATAATTTCAGTCAATCAGGCTCAAGAGTTGGGAGTCGGTCAAAAGTTCTACTGAAGAAACAAAGTCACCTACATCTTGGATCCCCTGGGGGTAAGCAGATAAACATCAGATTTTTAATTTTTGGGTGAACTATCCCTTTAAGAGAGCTACGAGATAATTTATGTGTGCAAAGAAAACAAAAATAACAACTTTATTCACCAATTTGGTACTCTTGTCAACGCATGTCAAAGATGGAAGAGAAGAAATAGTTTAATAAAGTAGTTATTTTGTTTTCTTCTTGCAAGAAGTATTCTCGTAGCTTCATGAAATTGACGTTGAACCACTGATTTCACATGGACTACTTTAACGATGTCCTTACTACCTTTATGTCAGTTGCTTTGTTGTCTATGCAGGGTCTCAGGAATTTATGTTTCAAAGATGAACAAAGGTCTTATAGGTTTAGAACAACATGAGGGTGAGTGAGTAATGACAGATTCTACTTTTTGGGTGAACCATCCCTTTAATACTGTGAGGGGGCAAAGGGATTAATTAAAAAGTGAGGCACACATTATGGCACAAGTATTGATTCTCTATCATCAGAGAAACTTGACATATTTACTTTATTTCCAGTTCTGTGCAGATGTTGTGGAGCAGATGGATGCTTTTCTCCCTTTGGCTGTGGCATTTAGAGAGGACAGCCTGCTGCCCGTGTGCTCCAGTTACGTGGAGGTGTGTGGCCGTGCGACCTCCTTCCTACTGACCAGACTAGAAGAGAGGGCAGGTGAAGTGCCGGCCTCAGCTCCCTTCAAGAACCTGCTCATTCTGATGGCCAGCAGTGCATACATCCACCAGACGCTCATGCACTATCAAAGCCAGCTTAAAGACTCCACACGCATGTAAGATATACCTATTCTATAAAGTACCAAACTCCTGTTTGTCCATTATAGAACATACAATGTTCCATTCTATTCTATTCTATTCTATTCTCTAAGGTAAAATGTCTTTCTTTCTTAACACTTGTACTTTGTTCTATTCTTTTTTTATTCTCTAAGGTCAATTTTCTTTTTTCTTCTATTCTATTCTATTCTATTCTATTCTATTCTATTCTATTCTATTCTCTAAGATCAAATTTCTTTCTTTCTTTCTTTCTTTCTTTCTTTCTTTCTTTCTTTCTTTCTTTCCTTTTTAATACTTTACATTCTATTCTATTCTATTCTGTTCTCTAAG
>JAHKKF010526067.1:0-14188 GCA_019740295.1 Labeo calbasu
TGGTGACTGGTTGCTCCGCCTATGATTTAATATGATGGGGGTTCATTGACTGCACCTGACGCCGGCTGGGGCGCTTCTTTTAAAAGAGATTGAGACTTGTTAGCGTGGGGACTTGGGTTTGAGGCTTTGTTTGAATTTCTCCTCTTTTTGGGTTTGTTTGTTTGATTTAGATTTTGCTTTTGTATTGGTTCCTCGTTTTGTTTATGTTTTGCTTTGTACAATTTTTTTTTTTTTACACAGCAACAACACATTACCCGTTCAATCAGACACCCCGCTTTACGCACTGATGAAACTGATGCTTACAGAAACATTGTTTTATTTTATTATTCTGCTATTTTTGGAATTAATTGTTGATTAATGAAGTCTTTTCTTTTTGAGCTCAGTCTTAGTCATGTGTGTGCCCCTTTTGTTGCTTCCCCCTGAGTCAGGGGTTGTAACACTAACTATATCTATATCTATATCTATATTTCTGTTTCTGTTTCTATCTATCTATCTATCTATCTATCTATCTATCTATCTATCGTTTTATATCTATATTTCTATATCTATCTATATCTATTTCTATCTCCATCTATATTTCCATTTCTAACTATTTTTATTTCTATCCATTTCTATTTCTATCTCTATCTATATTTCCATTTCTAACTCTGTATTTTTTATTTCTATCTATATCTATATTTCTATCTATCTGTATCTATATTTCTATTTCTAACTCTATATTTTTATTTCTATTTCTATCTCTATTTCCATTTCTAACTCTGTATTTTTTATTTCTATCTATATTTCTATCTCTATTTGTATCTATATTTCTATTTCTAACTCCATATTTTTATTTCTATCTATATCTATTTCTATTTCTATCTATATCTA
The DNA here is from genome assembly GCA_019740295.1 of Labeo calbasu. Taxonomy (NCBI): domain Eukaryota; kingdom Metazoa; phylum Chordata; class Actinopteri; order Cypriniformes; family Cyprinidae; genus Labeo; species Labeo calbasu. Next base: position 871 of record JAHKKF010526067.1, read on the forward strand.
TATTTTTATTTCTATCTCTATCTATATTTCTATTTCTATCTATATTTATATTTCATCTATATTACATCTATATCTATTAATCAATCCATCAATCACTTTATATTGATATTTCTATATCTATCTATATTTGAATCTATATCTTTATTTCTATGTATATCTATATTTCTTTCTATTTCTATTTATCTATCCATCCATCAATTTAAATCTATAAATCTCTCTAAAATGATGTTAAAAAAGTGAAAAGTTCTTAGGTGCAATTTTTTTATTACTTGAATAGGTCTGAGAAGTACATGCCTAAATAACTCGTGAGATTGGCTGTAGTTTCTCGACACAAAGAGCCGATGAGTTGCTTAATGAGCCGTCTTTGAGTCACCTTAACTGCTAACCAAGGCCGTCTCGCCATGATGACTCAGTCCCTAAAGATACCTTCAGCCGATAACACCTCTGCTCTGCTGGAAACGGCCCTGGCGAGGGCAGCAGCCTCATCCCTCATCTGTGTCGCCACCTACAACTCACTCTCTCCATGCGTCGGCTTATAGCTTCATCTGAAATGCAGCGAGGTGATCGTGTGCATGCATCATTTCAGCAAACAGTCATGTCAAACGCACGAGTGCGGCTTTTGCTAATGCAGAGCTCACAGACTCATGCTGCACACAAGAGCTCTTTTATGCTTCACATAGAAAAGATTACAGACAGAGAGAGGCAGTTGTTCTCTTGAAGGTAAATATCAACTACTTAAACATCAGAGACAGATTATGTCCACTGTGAAACTGCTAAAGCATGCATAAACACTGGTAAACACGCAGTAACACTGAATGTAAAGAGTGTAATTTAAACACGCACGCTAGCGCTCAACCAATATGGCTCTTTCAGTAGCTGATGATTATGCTAGAGAAAGTGTGATGGCTGAAAAATGAATCATGCAAATTAATGACAGCAAATTAAATGCAGACTAAATAAACAAACTAAATTCCACAATCTCAAAAAACTGCCAAATATTCGCCAATTAATATTTTTAAACACTGCAATTTTTCGCCATAAATTACTATACTGTAAATGATGGTACAATTTCTAGATACTGTATATACATAAAGAATACATTTATACAAAGTGCAAGTATACACAAAGTATATACTTATCCTTATTGTTTTTACATTTAATTAATAAATACATTTAAAAATTGATTTGAAAGAATATAAAATTAATAAACAAGCATAAACAGAAGGACATAAATTATAATTTGATATAATTTTCAGAATTTAATTTTTTAAATGGACTAAAAAGAATAATTTGAAACTTATTTTTTTTTTAACTTTTGACATTTAATTTCTAATACTACATTTTTAATTAACAAATAAATTTTAAAATGGATCTGAATGAATATGAAAATAGTAATAATAATAATAATAATAATAATACGTGAGAAAAGCATAAACAGAAGTACATAAGTGTAGTTTTATATAATTTTCATAATTTAATTTCAAAGGACTAAAAAATAATTTTTTCTCAATATAAAATTACAAAAAAAAAATTATGGTTAAATAATTTTAAACTTAACTTTTGTCATTTATTTTCTAATATTAAATGTTCAGTTAACAAATACATTTAAAAATGGATCTGAATATTTATGAAATGAATAATAATAATTATAATAATAATAATAATAATAATAATAATAATAAAGGGAAAAGCATAAACATAAAATGATAACATCATATAATTTTCTTAATTTAATTTTCATATGGACTAAAAAAAGAGAAGCTGAAACACTTATTATTATTATTTTATCATGATTCATTTTATCATTTATTTTTTTCATTCAATATAAAATAAAAAAATAACAAAATTAACTGATAATTAAATTACTTTAAACTTAACTGTCATTTAAATATTAACCCTTTATTCATTTTAGTCTACTTAAAAATACATTATAAATGTAAACTACATAACTAAATATTAACTGGGCTAAAAAACTAATTTGCCTTTCTGCACTACTATTCTGCTGGGTACAATCAAGAATAAATGCATTTAAATGCATTCTATTCTACATTGATTTTACCTGGTTTGAAAACTTAGTACTGCAAAAAGAATCTGATTACAATGCACCTGAGTAAAAATGGCAAGAAATTATATGAATAAACAACTTGTGAAAAAAAAAAAGCAAAAATCACCTGAAGGATATCAGGAAAAAAAACAACAACTTATTCCTAGCTAGTACTTGTACGGAGTCTGAAGCAGGACAGGACATGTTTTAACAGCAATTAGACAGTAAAGGTGCAGTTGAATCAGACTGCTGAATGTTTGCCGCACACACTCCACAGCAACTCTGCGGAGACAGGAAACTGCTGGGGGTGGAAGCTGTACCCAACAGGAAGTGAGAACAAAGTAGCGTTATAGGCGGCTGCAAGCTCACACGATGATGTCACCAGGGCGCCGCTGCACACGCTCAGTCCCCCTTCAGGCTGATGTTCTTTCCCAGAATGCCTGGGTCAGGAAGTGATGCACAAAAAGATGACGAGGAGGACAGAGGGTGTGTCGCTGACCGTCCAATGGAGAATATCATACAGATGTTACAGATTCCACACGCAACTGCTAAGATATTAACACTGATACATTTATAGTCATCTCACTCGTTTACGTGCTAAGCACTGGGTTTCTGTACGCTACAAAAATACAGATTTAAGACTTTCAAAAGGTTTTAAAGAATCTTTAAAAATTCTTCAAGAATCTCAGTGGGTATATAACACCAGTTTGAAGTTAAATCAAGCATTTCTTGTCTTTTATTCTGTACTCCCAAACTTTTTTTTTTTGGACCCAATGAATGTTCATGACCTTTGTACGGAAGCCTGTTTCCACCACCAAATAAAAATGACAAAAAAAATGTTACTGCGACGTTTTATCTCACAATTTTGCCTTTTTTCCTCAGAATTGTGATACAAACTCGCTATTTTGACTTTTTTTCTCAGAACTGTGAGATATAAACTCAAAATTGAGAGTTATAAAGTCTAATTTTAAGGGGGAAAAAAGACTGATACGCTCTCAGAATTGCGAGTTTATATCTTACAATTCTAAAATTTATAAATTCTAAAAATGTATTTCTCTGAATTAAGATTTTCTCACAATTCTGACTTTATAATTGCGAGTTTATACATCAAAATTCTGAGAAAAAAAGGAATGTAATGAGCTTTAATGGAAATCCTGATGTAAACTCGTGATTGCAAGAAAAAAAAAAATCAGCATTGCGAGATGCAAACTTGTAACTGCGAGAAAAAAAGTCAGCATTAGAAAAATGTAAACTCACAATAGCAAGAAAAATGTCAGAATTGCGCAATGCAAACTCGTAACTGCGAGAAATATCAGAATTGCGAGAAAAAAAGTCTGAATTAAGATGTAAACTGGCAACTGGAAATTTGCAATTGAGATGTAAACTGGTAAGTCAGAATTGCGCAACGCAAACTCGCAATAGCGGGAAATGTCAGATTTGCAAGAAAAAAGTCTGAACTGAGATGTAAACTCGCAATCATAAGAAAAAAGTCAGAATTGCACAATGTAAACTTGTAATTGTCTGAAAAAAGTCAGAATTGAGCGATGTAAACTGGTGATTGCGAGAAAAAACTCAATTGCAAGAGAAAAGCCAAAATTAAGCTGTAAACTCGCAATAGCGAAAAAAATTCTGAATTGCGCGTCGTAAACTTGTAATTGCGAGTAAAAAGTCAGAATTGTAAGAAAAAGTCAAAATTGCATGACAAACTCGCTACAGCAAGAAAAAAGTCAGAATTGATCGATGCAAACTCACAATAACGAGAAATGTCAGAATTGCGCGAAAAAGTCTGAACTGAGATGTAAACTCACAATCGTGTGAAAAAAAGTCAAAACTGCGAGAAAAAAAAAAAATCAGAATTGAGCGATAAAAACTGGTAATTGCGAGAAAAAACTCAATTGCAAGAGTAAAGCCAAAATTGAGACGTAAAAATTCAGAATTAGCTGATGTAAACAATTATTGCAAGAAAAAAAAGTCAGAATTGAGATGTAAACTCGCAATTGCAAAAAATAAAATCAGCACTGCGAGATGCAAACTCGTAATTGCAAGAAAAACGTCAGAATTGTGAGATAAAAAGTCGCAATCACCTTTTTTTTTTATTCAGTGGTGAAGATGGGATTCCATAACTTTATTAAAAAAATAAATAAATAAATAAAAATTTCAATTTTAATTTCAAGCCATTTTGGAGCCAAATCTAATTAGAAAAATGCATATTTACTACATAAATAAATGTTTTTTTTTCCATGACTAAACACATATTTTGACTTTAAAAATGCAATTAAAAAACAGTTGCATATGCTATGGAAAGCATGTTGTAGAAAGTCCTTTGATGCATTGGTAAGTGCATCTCATTACAAGTTCAAAAGCACTAGATTTAATTAGAACAAGTGCACAATTCATCTGAGAACATAAACCAAAGAGCATTTTTAGACAGCTCAGCTGATGTGCGTCTGATCGAGACGAGTTCCTTCTCCTTTTTGCTAGCAGTGTGATTCAAAACCACAAGACCCTTGTGCTGAAAATTTCTATGCGAGTCGATTTTTGGGAAAATCTGAGAAATGATTATGATAACACCATGACATCCGATTATGACAGCCACATGAAAACGTCACACTGTAGATGACACTTCATCCATCAAAGATTAAAACAACCGTAAATTGAAATTATACAACCTATAGTTAGCACGAGCTGCATATGGGAAGGTCTATGCAATAAACGAGAAGTTCAAAGAGCTAAACAATTTAAGATTGTTCAAGTGGAAACTAAACTAGTGTTTTGCACAAGGAACATATGACAATACAAACTGTAATCAAAGCACCAGCGTGGTATATGAGCTACCAAATATGTCAACTTGAGCAGTCATACGACATTCACAAAGCAACAATGTTATCACTGCATGAGAGGAGAAACCCATGTGGTCACGATGATCTCAATTAAAAACCCTCCGAAACGTGGTCTGTAACCAGACGGGTCGAGAAGACACTGTTGCACGGAAGTCGAGTCACTAAACAAGATTCTCACCAAACATAAACGCCTGATATGAAACGGTAAAAGAAAAGTGGAAGATTCCACATCTTCTTAGAAGGAACATCCTCAAAAACAACAGTTTAATATCCACGCGAGGCTTATTGACAAAGACAAAAACCGATGAGGAGTTTCCCCTCAAACTGACTGTCAGCTTTTAGGTTCATTTTCAGCTTTGGGATTACAAAAACCGATTTGGAAAGCTAAAAGTTATTCTTAGAAAAATCCACGGGTTCCATGCAGAAGAGACAAAGGCTTTACACTTTGCAGCTTTGAAGCGATTGATGCCAAAGGGGGGGAAAAAGGGGAGTTTCAACTCTTTCTCAACACATGAAACGACTGAGACCGCATGCAAAGCAAGATACGGGCCAAGAATCAAGAGTCAAAGTTTGGTATCGGCACGTAAATTATGATATGTCTTTGCTATGACTCCTAATTAGCATAAACGCAACGGCTCTGTCGACAGCAGTGCAAAAATATTTGCCAGAGAGTGCTCGTCAGCGAAAGTGTTAACAGAAGTATAAACTTACGACATCTTTGCTCTTTTAAGAAAATCAGCCTAACTATTTGCTTTTATTGTTGAAGTTTAAATTAAATAACTAAATGTTAGTGAGGGGAAAAAAACATTTTAGATATCAATCTGCACTGTTGCAATCTCCTTTGAAGGCATCTGGAGTAAAACAGCTCCGTATTTAATGTCGCTCACACAAAAGACCTACACAACTACTTGAAAATCTGGAATCTAAAAGGTTGGAAAAAAACTAATAAAGAACTAAAAATATTGAGAAAAATCACCTTTAAAGTCAAAATGAAGTTCTTAGCAATGCATATTACTAATAAAAACCTTAAGTAGGAAATTTACAAAATATCTTTGTGAGAAAAAGAGAAAAATCTGTAATTTTGACCCATATAATGTATTGTTAGCTACTGCTACAAATATGCCCGTGCTACTTACGACTGGCTTTGTGGTCCAGGGTCACGTATAATAATAAATTATTTGAGTAAGGTTTAAATATTTATTTATTATTTGGAAAAAATCTTCAACTGCTTGTGCAACTGCAATAAATTGGGCCCTATGAAATCCATTTTATTTTTTTCTCAAATTCGGTTTTAATTTTTCTGTATTCCATTTTTTCTGCCCATTTTAAATTTTCTAGACTCTGTTTTAATGGTTAAATTAATTTGCTTTAAATCAAATTAACTGAAATCATGAAACGTACACAATTTAACAGCAATTCATTAAAAGTTTAATAAAAATTACATTAAGGCTCTATGAAAAACATTTTCTCTCTTTCCCGCTCAAATTTAGTTTTAGTGATTTATTTATTTATTAAATTCTGCATTCATTTTCTTTAAATTTTAATTTTAATAATCAAAAGAATCTCTAAATAATCAATTTTGTATATAAAAAAAAAAGATTATTATTTAATTTCTTTTTTTTTCTCTCCAGAAATACTGTGTTGTGTATTTACATTTTTCTGCTAAATAAATTCTGGTAAATGATTTTTCTGATAAATATTCCTTTAAAGCATATCTTTTAATTTTATATTTACCAGTCACAGTTTTTTTTCAAAGTTAAACCAATCTTTTATTTTGACGGGTCGCTGTGAAGACCTTTAAGTTTCTGTTTGTACATATGATGATAGGTTTGGTTTTTCTCAGAAGAAACGGTAAAATACTCAAGAAGTGACTCTCAGAGCAGTTCTAGAGATTGTTTATGTGTTCATATACTAGTATATTGGGGTGGCAGAGACTGAAAACACTGAGCATCACGCGTGCTTCAATATTTGTATAGCAAACAAAACACACGTCTGCGCCATTCATTCACACAGAGACATACAGAACATGCAGAATTCATATTTAAATGGTATTTTTACGGCTTAATATTCATAGACACTAGTCCATATCATGTTTTGACTTCAGTGTACTGACCTACTTTTGATTTATTCACCCAAAAATTCGGCAAATTCCATGACATTCCACATTGTACAGTAAATTCCGCCTTTATAACTGGATTCCGGAAATCATAGGGCCTTAAATAAAAAAAGCATTAAAATAATCATGCTATTCAAAACGCAGGCTAACTTCATATCCCCAACATTTTTGTTAAATACATTCTATACATTCTAAATATTCAATTCAATTAAATATTCCATCAAAACATTCCTTAGTTAGTTAAATATAAATAAATGCATCAGTAAAAAAAAAAAGGTTTCTCATAAGTAGGAGACACTGGTAGCAAACCGCATCTACTGCACAAAACCGGTTTACTGTGTGCAAGGTTTCTGAAAACCTCACCTACCCTGACTAAGACAAGCAAATGCACACACCTTCAGTTGCTGCACTCACAACTTTATTCCTTAAACACTTCATTCACTCTTTATCAGTTCCCTTTCAAGCGGTGCATTCATAATTTAAAAGTCTGTGGAGAAAAACAACTTAAACCATCCAAAATAACTGACAAGCCTGAACATTAAAATGAAATGCACACTGCCTGCTAAAACAGACTTATTCTGTCTCTTGCCATTAAACATTAAGCATATTCGTGCCTATAACGAACGGACAGCCCTTTTCAATTACGGCACACAGGCAGACGGCCACATTCAACCTTCCGTGACTGTCCCATACACGAACGCATTAACATTTCATCCTCTCGCCTCTTTCCTGTCCTTAACCTGAGTGTTACTTTAAACATTAGGACCTTTTGAGAACTGGCTTTGAGTTTTCAGCCTCAATTCAAAGCCACTCAACTACTTAATATCCTTATCTTTCGCTCCTGCTCTTCACGATAGGTAATGAATAGTTTAAAAGCAAGCTTGGCTTTCAGCGAAAAAGAGATTGAGAACTTCCATTAAGCCGAAGGAGGCGACTTTCCATTTCCCTTTATTACATTTTAAGACACAGTCTTGGGGGAAGTGAGGAAAATCCGACCGTGTTCCAGTCAGATACAAGTAATCGCACACGACAGTTTCCACTAAACGACAGTTTCTTTCTAAGAGGCCGATCAGTAATAAGCGAACTTCAGTCTTAGTAGACGAAGTGAAGAACCTGTCGGTCGCGTGTTTGAGTTACTTCAGGGGGGATTTCTGAGAAACGTGCACCTGTAGCGTGAAACTGTTCACGTTTGGTCTCACGATCACATTCTAACCAGACTAGAACACTCACGTATCACGTAGTAACCCAAAAATAAATGTTTAATTAAAAAGCATACACCACCCACCACAGGAAAAAACTGTGGCATTTGTGAGTAATTGACAAAGCCTACATGCATTATCTAATTTACCAGAAAAGCTTAGTGGCATGAAATCCTTCCAACAAACATAAAAAAAGACTTGCGAGCAGTCGGTCCTGACTCAACTAAAATGTAATGCAACAAGACGCTTCCAACAGTTCCCCATCCCATCCAGCTCTGCTCAAATACTGTAGAGGAGAAGACATTTAAATTAGAGTGGGTCACAAGGCCAAAGCCTCGCCATCAGTTTGAAGAGCCCTTCTATTGATCCCAGATACAATCAAGGTAAAACCATTGAGCTGTTGCTGTCGCTGTGCAAGCAATCAGCCTAAGAGTTTACACAAGCCTATCCTCATAAATAACCCGACTACGGCTTCTAACCCCAAGTGCACCGGAGAAATCAATGTCTTTTATCAACAGTTACAAAATTGATTGGAAATCTAAAATCTGACTAGATAATTAGTAGGAAATCAATTAAACAATAAAAAAGTAACGTTTGCATATTTTTAAATATTGATTGACACATGCAATTGATTTGATTTTTAGCATTTTAAATCAAATCTTCACTAAATGGTTTACAATTAAAAAACCAGTTTCAAAATTGATGCATATGCATCATCCAAATTTTTAATTGAAATAATTGAATTGTTACATGACAATAATGTATTATGAATGTTTATTATTAGTATTATTTGTCACACTTTAGTTCAAATTCTCACTATTAACTAACTACTGACTATGACTTTAACCTTAGACATATAATTTGCTAATTATTAATGGTTAAGGTTAGGTCAGGGTCGGAAATTAACAAGGGCTTGTGGCAAAAAAAAAAATCTAAATGAACAAAAAGTACTCAAAAGTTTGTGTACTCAAAAAGAAACTCCTAAAGTTAGGTTTTGCTTTTTTTAGGAAGTTGTATTTGGGTGTTTTCCAAATAAAATTGTCTACATATAACATTCCCCAAGCAAGCTACAGACATTTATTACAATACTGTTACAGGCACTTTTCAGTGAAAAACAGGTCCATTTAGTTTACTGACAATACAGATGCGTTTAAAAATGTTTAGGAGGTAAAGTAAATGGAAATAGTGTTACATAATAACAAAACGGTAAAAAAGAGAAATATTTTCCAGAGAAACATTTTCAATCAGAGTATGAACAACAAATGCAGACAGTGCAGCAAGTAGTGAAAACAATCGCACAAACTACACACAAAATGAGAGACAAATATACAACGATAAAAAAAAAAAAGTGCAAATGATCTTTAAAAACTATTTAAGAATAATTTACATGGATCGATCCACTGGCTGTAGTCTGTGCAGAATCTACTTTACTGGACAGCGCATAGATACGTGAAAACATAACACAAATTCCAGTGCTTTATCTGATACGTACAGCCGTTTCGTCCTTGTTTTGTGCTGTCATGCAAATATGTTATTTTGTGTTTGTCTTCATGCATGCATGACGCACTTCCACTTTGCGTTTGTTCAAATTTCCAAAAAAACATGCTAATTTGTGGTTTAAAAGTCCAAAACCTATGTTTATTGGTGGAATAAATGACAGTTTGAACCAATCTGGGCACATGAGTGGGACTAAGCGTTAACAATCGTTCCTGTTTGGTTCAGAGGAACAAAACACATTGGTTTCTTCTGACGAAACAATGCGGATCAAAATGCGATGACGTAATCAAATGCACTACAGAGCCTCCGAATATCCAAATGAGATAAAAGCCGAGAATGTCAGATTTATGACACTTTTTAAAGCATTCAGATTGGATTAGCGGTTCAAAAGTTATTAAATATTTAACAATAGTTATTTTTAGCTGCGGGTTTACAATAATGCTTTTGTCATAATATTGCAGCCCTTGAGCTCTTTTTTTGAAATGTATAATTTAGATACAATTTTAAACAGTCTATTGTTATTGACAACAGTTTAAAATACTGATTAAAAGTAATTGGATAAATGTAAGTATTTTACAATAAAGACAGCATATGTTTTTTAATAATAAGGTGATTAAAAAAAAAAAAGCCCTCCCAAATTCAAAAACGCCCCTAAAAATCAATTCCAGGGAGCAAATATTGCCCCTTAATGGAAAAATTAAATTCAGACCCTGGATTAGGTATGAGGTCGTGTAGAATAAGGCATTAATATGTGCTTTGAGTACTAATAAACAGCCAATATGCTAGTAATATGCACACTAATAAGCAACTAGGTAATAATGAGAATTTGTCCCTAAACTAAAGCGTTATCTTATTATTATTATTATTATTATATACAACTTGTTCAAATATAAGTTGCATTTTTTTAATACCTGAAATGAACTGTGACCTGCATTCCAAAGCAAATGATATAATGTCCACACTAATACGTTTTCATGTGTACATAAAACACATCTTTTTCCTCTCCGTTTTGACCTTCCACCCACACTGAGACTGCATTTTTGTCAAGGAATACTGAGCTTTTGCTCCAAAAAGTGGATAATCTGAAAACGCCATTTTTGCATTGTAGTGTGGACTGTGAAAACAGATGTTTAGTCATGCAACACATATTGTACCAATAGACATCTATGTTTATGTCAGTATTGTGCCCGTTATGTGCTTCTTTCACCAATTTGCTACGGGTATGCTACTTTGTACACTCTTCATTTTACAGTCCTGCAAAGATGACAGGAAATGTACTCATAATTGCCGTCCTGGGGTAAAACATGAGGGTAGTTGCGTTTTAGATTAAACATAAAATGGTAAGTGAGCATGACCTGGACATGTCAGTGAATGATGAGATATTTCCGTAAATAAAAAGATCCTGCCAGAAGAAACTTATTACGTCTGTATCATCTCAGTGAGCTTTTATGAGGCTTTACATGCACAATAAGGCAAATTTTCCAATGTTTCAGTGTGAATGAGAAACTTTTGGAAACTGCTAGTGTGGACAGAGAGCATTTTAAAACAGAAACACCGTTTTCAATGGTATCTGGATTAATGTAGACGTAGCCTAACATCAAGCATGCAAAACACGCACGACAGTTTTTTTATAGCGCATTTGCTACATTTTAGTATTGCTTTAAATAAATACCACTGTTACGATTTTTTTTTATTCCTGCTCTGAATACCAATAAATTTAAAGGATTTGTTGGAGTGAGAGAAACTAAAACACTTCTTAATGTCTGTACACATTTACTATATACACAAATACTAGTATTTTACATTATTTCTGAATGTAATAGTATAATGTAACTTTCACACAGTGGTATGTTTCTCTTTTGTTTTATTATGCTGTAACAAACACCTCTGAAGTGCTTTTTGACTTCATTAGAAAGAGTTCAAAGAGCATTACTGAGCCATAGAAAGAAATCAAATTCAAACTAAATATCAAAATGTGTTTCACTTCATATTTGTGACGCCCGAAACCCGCTGAACCCGCCTGCAGAGCGACCTGCTCTGTACAGGAATGATGTGTTCAGGATGCTGCTGAGTTGAACAGGTACCAGCCCCCACCTTCAGATCTAGGACACAGCAGAAAACTCCAGAACAGGTGGAAGAAACCACAAGCCTGCTGCCATTTCCCTCTGAGATGATGATTATGAGCTTTAGGACGCCAAAAGCAGCCTGAAACCCTGTTCAGACTAAAAATCACTGGAGGTTGCTAGTAGACATTCCTACATTAACCAAATGCAGGAACTGTGTAATTTTTAAATACTTTATTTCATGCAACACTACACAATTAAAGACCTCCTGTGGTGAAAATCAAGTTTTAAACATTGTGAACATGTCTGTCGTGTTGTTTTAATATACATTAAATATATTACTACTTTGATACATCAACTCACACTGTATAACTGGTGTTTTTTCTTCAGAATTAGTTTCTGGTTAAAATATACTTGGATAAATTTATGCCATTGTGTCATTTGCCATTGTGTAGCATTTATTACTTTAGCTGAGTGAAAATGTAGTCCAGGCTGGTGTAACTGGGTGCAGGTGGGGCGGCTAATTTGCATATTCATGAATTGTCTAAATGTGGTAAGGGTGTAGAGCTATATTTTTAGGCATGTAGCAGTTTTTTTTTTCCACAGGACCAAAACTGGGCTCTATGCTCACTTTTCTTTTTAGGAGTACTTGTGCTTCTAACTTAAAAAAATTTAGGAGCACAATCAAAATTTCAGAAGCACCTTACCAATCAAAAGAAAATATTAACAAAATTAATTTGTACTATAGAGGTGGCACAGAAGAACACAAAAGGGACTTGTAAATGTATTTTCAAATGTTTAATGAGGCTCAGAGGTGGCATGACTGCAAGCAAATTCATAAATTCATGTTGAGATTAATGTTTTCCACAAGTTGATATGATTCTTTAGGGTCTTAATGAAAAGTCTATAATATTCTTGTTAAAAATTCTCAATGGGAGTGTAAAACACCCTTTTTACCTTGCCAAAATTTAGCTCTGCAAAAATCATCCCATTCTGGTCGAGGCTGCTTTAAATGCAAATGAGCTCTGCTCGCCCCGCCCCTCTCTTCTCTCTGTGGATTGACGAGCCTATTTACTCTAGCCGCGTTTAGCAGCTAAACTTGGTAACTAGCACATTATTAGGAAAGGCGATCGCAAAGATTCATAAAAAACCCCTTACACGCACTTCTGCTGTAAGTGAAGCTTGATCGCGAATGATTCACGCGAACATATACGGATATATGTAGATCGGGAGGCACATTCCCTGCACAAACAAACGTAATCCACTGCATCTTCAGCAGATCAGATGTTGGGAGTAAATGACGACCACAATGTTCATTATTGCATCCAGCAACGCAACACCTCAATCGCTCAATTCTTGTCTAACTTACATCCCTGCTCCGGCATCAAAACATGGAGGTTGAATTGCTACAGCTGATCTGAGGTGAGACGCTCATGTTAATCAACTATCGTGGGAGCGGCTTCTGTCGGTGTGACGCAACAACGACAGGCATCTGAGAACGGCTCGATTTGAAAAAGGGGATATTATTTTTACAGATTAATTAAAAACCACTGCATGGA
>JAHKKF010526070.1:0-22922 GCA_019740295.1 Labeo calbasu
AAATAAAATAAAATGAAATCTGTTAAAAACATTAAAGTGGACATGTGCAATTAGATGAAAAAAGTAAAAAAAATAATAATTAAATAATAAAATAACATAAAATAAATGTATTTCATGGAACAGTGTTACAACTAAGTGCAATCATTAATGCTTTAATAAGGTCTTTAAATGCTGTAGGAAACTGGGTTTTGGAAGAAAAAACATGCAAACAACTGGAATAAGTAAAGAAAAAAAATCTGATATGTGGGGGCAACACCCAATCCACATATTCTGATCGATTTTGAGTATCTCATCTACTATTTTACGGTCCATATGGACATGTTTGTCTAAGGCGGCCTCCACCGTACTCCTTTCTATGGATCACATCCTCTCTGCATTTCTGCAATTCCACCCAAACCTCTTGGGATCAATGACCATGTCATAGAATACTCCATTTCTCACTTCTACTCAGTGATGACATCGTCTTACAATTTTTACACTTTTTTTCTTAAAGAGCAGCCATACTTGGACCAGGGAAGGTAAAGTACCACAGCATTTTTGAAACTCGCTAGCGACCAGGCCCAATGGAAATTTGCACTCTTACAATCCAAAGTGTGAACAAAAGTTTCCATGTTACCAACCCAGCCAATGTCCATCTAACGCAACCCACCTCAATACACCCCCTCAATGGTACGAGTGTTCCAGAACAGCGAGAACGAGTCGTCTAAAACACCTGCACAAACTCCAGGGCCAGTGTTCCTTCTTAATAATGTGTCTTTGAATAATGACTACAGTGGTTGCCTCTCCATTCCTTGCCATACTTAAACCAGAAGGAAAGAAACATGCTGACATCCCTGTCCTGGCCAATAAAACAGGCTTGCCAAGAATTGCCTGCACCACGCCAACAAGTCTTCGCGAATGGAGGATTAAAGGGTGATGAGAAGACACTGTGAGCATACAATGTTCCTTCAGTTTAAAGAAGACCAAAGAAAAACACACTACTCTAAACAAACTCTATGAGACTGCCCTGAATACACACTCGTTCACCTGTGAGTCCACAATTTGCTGATGTAATGCTTTCATGCTTCATACTGGGGTTCCAGGATCTGCAGTAAGTAAGTAAATAATTAAGCAACTAATTAACTAAATAAATAGAAATTGTAAATTATTATATTCTCCTTCTTTCTAAATATTGGTAAATGAATAAAAAAGGAAGAAGAAAAAGAAAATTCATTATAGTAATAATATTATAATATATTAATATCATGAGATTCATTCATAAGATTCATATTAATAATACTAAGATATTATATCATTTTATTAATTATATTTATGGGTAGAATTATTGTACAGCTATTGTACATATATATATATATATATAGTTATTCATCAGATTATTCGATTTTACAGTACTATATTATATCATTATATTAGTTCCATATATTAATTATGTGCTGAATTATTATACATATATAAAATAAAATTGGTTGCAAAACATCAAATAAGATGTAAAGCTAGATTTAAAATAAAATAATAAAATAACATTAAAAAATACAAAAAAAATATATATACTAAAAAAACTAAAAGTAAAGTAAAGTAAAGTAAAAGTAAACGTAAAGTAAAATCTTACATCTAACAGGACAAGTCCAACCAGATGAAAATGTAAAAAATTAAATAAAATAAATATGTTGCAAGACATCAAATAAAGACAAGTAACACTAGATTTAAAATAAAATAAAATAAAATGAAATATAAAACATGACAAATAAAATAAAATAAAATAAACAGTCTATTTCAAAACACTGAAAATGCAATTAGCATGAAAATTAGCAAAAATAAAATAAAAAGTAAAGTAAAATCAAATAAAATAAAATACAGTAAAATAAAATCTTACATCAAACAGGACAGGTCCAACCAGATTAAATTAAAAAAATAAAGTAAAATAAAATAAAATAGAATAATACTTTTATTAAGTTATTTTCTATGCATATTTGTATATAAATATATGTATATGTATACACACACAAACATAATATATAATCAGCATTCTGTATTTAAATTCCATTTAATTATGCATATATTTTTTGCTATTATTCAGAAAAGAAAAATATTTATTTAATTAAACAGCTATAGCAGTTTTAACAAAACTTCTAAAAAAAAAAAAAAAAACAGAGAGGCATTACCAAAAATAAATAAATAACATAAACAAAACAAAACAAAAACTGTGAGAGTATATTAAATGTATATTAAAATTCCTTAGCAATTCCTTAGTCCGGCCACAGTTACACAGGAATGTATGCATCTACCGCACACTTCCGAGTATTTNTATAGCAGTTTTAACAAAACTTCTAAAAAAAAAAGAAAAAACAGAGAGGCATTACCAAAAATAAATAAATAACATAAACAAAACAAAACAAAAACTGTAAGAGTATATTAAATGTATATTAAAATTCCTTAGCAATTCCTTAGTCCGGCCACAGTTACACAGGAATGTATGCATCTACCGCACACTTCCGAGTATTTGCATGTGTGTTGGGGTGTAAGAGAGTATGTGTCTAGCCTAAGGCAATGGTACACAATCCTAATTGATTGTGTGGTAATCCTGGCCATGGAATCAGACTCTCTGACTCCCTAATGGTGAATCCCCCACCATTAAAGGTTTTGCAAACCGGTCACAGGTCAGCGTGGATTACTACGTTCTGCTTTCACAAGTCGAGTAATACAATCACCTGATGACCCAATGGGGATATTTGGAGAGAAAATCCATCCTGCAGAGACAAATAATTAAAGCACGTCTGCTCCGCAAAGACTCAGACAGACCACCTGAGCAAGGGGCCATGGGGCCCTCGAAAATCCTCCAGAACAATCACACAGCAGAGAGGCTTTTGCAAGAGAAATATCTGCTATGGTCTCAGCTCCACAAGTCCTCTCTAGTGGACACGTTAAAAAAAATGAGGAACGTCATTCGGACTGCTATTCTGGCATCTCACCAAATTTCAGAGAGGACAGAAAATGTTTTCTCTGTACATTCTCCTCCAGGAAAGGGTAAAAGCCTGGATGTTTTCCCCTTGTGTCGAACTGGTAAACAGTCTTTGAACCCCATGTCCAGCCAAAGGAAGCTTTAGACTTGATCCAAATGGCTTCACAGTCTGAAGACCAATAACAAACATGACTTCATCTCTAGACAGTACAAAAAAAGTTTGAATTTAAGTTTAATAAGAGACGCGACTCAAGTCGGTCCCAAAATAAGTGCTATTTAGACAGGTGGGCAAACACATGAATCAAAAATGTGCACAAAAATATCCTGGAATCCGTGTTTTCTTAACTGGAAAGCCATGCCAAAATGGGTAAGAGGTCAGCAGTTCATTAGATGGAGCAGTGTTTGTGTTTTCGTTGGACTCACATAAATAACTCCCCACTGGCACAACTCAGATGTTAAACATCCAGAGCGGAGTCTCGAAAAGTCTTCCAGCCTCCGAAGGAGCATCTCAAATTATTCAAACACTTCATCCACAAAGCCATATGCGCAACGCTATAAGTTCACACAGGCTTCATTCGAAGAATCTACAGGCACTTGTTAAAAAGACTTTACTGTGAGCTTGTAAAGTTTCTAATTGCTCCGGCAGATCATAAATTCCATCAGGCACAAGACGATCGGCAGCCAGTTTTCACGTCGGCTGACCGCAGAATCTTGCACAACACCGTGGTTGGTTCGTTTGTACATTTTGGACTAAAACAGATCTGGAACGTTATACTTCAGACATACCACTGTAAGCATCATAAAAACATGCTTTACTAATAACTAATTATAACTCACTGGGTGTATAGCTGGTGTTAAAGGAGAAGTTCACTTCCAGAAAAATATTTACAGAGAATTTACTCACCCCCTTGTCATCCAAGATGTTCATGTCTTTCTTTCTTCAGTTGTACAAAAAATGGGTTTTTTTGAGGAAAACATTTCAGGATTTCTCTCCATATAGTGGACTTCTATGGTGCCCGTGAGTTAAAACTTCCAAAATGTAGTTTAAATGCAGCTTCAAAGGACTCTAAACAATCTCAGACGAGGAAGAAGGGTTTTATCTAGCAAAACGATTGGTAATTTTTTAAAAATATATATATATGTAAGTTGTATACCTTTAAACCTCAAATACTCGTCTTGTCTAGCTCTGCGTGAACTCTGCGTATTCCGGTTCATGACAGTTAGGGTATGTCGAAAAACTATCATCTAATTTCCTCTCCAACTTCAAAATCGTCCTACATCACTGTTTTACCTTTTTTTGTAAAGGGCATTTGACTTTTTTTGCATTTTCACTTTGTAAACACTGGGTTGGTCCTTCTGTAGCAGTGTAGGATGATTTTGAACTTGGAGGAGAAAATGAGAAGGGAGTTTTGAGACATACCCTAACTGTCTTGACCCGGATTACACAGAGATCACGCAGAGCTAGACAAGACGAGCATTTGAGGTTAAAAAGTATATAAACTGTCCATTTTTTTAGAAAATAACCAATAGTTTTGCTAGAAAAGACCCTTGTTTAGAGCCCTTTAAAGCTGCATTTAAACTGCATTTTGGAAGTTCAAACTCAGTGACACCATAGAAGTAGAGCAATCCTGAAGTGTTTTTCTCAGAAAACTTAATTTCTTCACAACTGAAGAAAGAAAGACATGAACATCTTGTATGACAAGGGGATGAGTACATTATCTGTACATTTTTATTCTGGAAGTGAACTTCTCTTTTAACTGTGGTTTTGAAAATTCGATTTTATTGGAGTGAAAAAAATGCAATCGCGTGAAAAAGGTGGAAAAAGACGAGGGGCGTTTCTTCCGAGGTGGCAAGGGAGGCAATGTCTCCTCAAAATGGATGAGAAAAAGTAGTAGAAAAAAAACTACAACACCAGTACAAAATATAACATTAAAAAGTTTATAAATCAGTCGTTTTTCTAAAGAAATATTGTCCAACAGCAACACCACCAGGTTAAGTTACAGCAGGAGTCCGCATCTCTCTCACCTCCTCTAAGCCCATTGAGTTTTAACAGACTCCCTAAAACGTGTGGTGGGTTTGATGGGTGGTAATTGAGAATGAATGCAGAAAAGTCATGTGACCAATCATCGCAATATGATTGGATATGAGTGGTTATGATCGGCTGTGATTGGTTCATGCAATAAATCCCACCTCTTGTGTCTGTGCGCCTTCCGCGTTCGCGAATCAGTCTGAATTAACAATATAAGGTGTTAATGGAAAAACTAATTGAAAAAGTAAGTAAACAACACACACACTTAGATATAACCACTTTGTTACGTCAAAATAAGACCTAAAATGGCATGAAAACATGATCTGTGGGAGTTTTTAGTGAGTAATCAGCTTGGTGAAATTAAATTCATACTTGGCTTTAATAAATAGAATAATAATTACATTGTTAATGTAAAAAACATAAAATAGAATTGTTCTTTCTTTCTTTTTTTTCTGACAGTGTAAGTAATGTTTATTTAACCAAGGAAATGTGGAAAAAAAAATCATTTCAGAACACCACTGCTAGAGATCAGAACAATATACAGACTTTGAAAAGGAATGGTTCACCGAAAAATGAAAATTTGCTGAAAATGCACTCGCCCTCAGAAGTTTTGAGATGCAGATGAGCTTATTTCTTCATCTGTGAAATGCATCCACAGTGCTGAGATGTTTATCTGTTCCCGCTTATCTACACTGTGTGCACGAAAAAGATGCTGAAATAGTCAAAACGCATCATTGGAGAAGCACTAATTAAAGGGATTGTTCACACAAAAATTAAATTCCATCATCATATACTCATCCTCAAATTGTTTCAAACATGTATAAGTGTCTTTCTTCTGTTAAACACGAAAAACAACATTTTGAAGAATGTTGGTAAACAAAAACCTGACGGTAGCCATTGACCTTACACTGTATTTTTTTTCCAAACTATGAAAGTCAATGGCTACCGTCAACCGTTTGGTTACCAACATTCTTGGAACAAATTTGGAGAAATTTAGCATTACATAACTTCTGTACATATTTCTCTCCTTATCCAAACAAGACAAGATTTTTCACAGAAGAAAGCAATATTTTGTATAGAAGACTAATATTTAATCCAAAAGCAATGATTTGAAGTTAAAAACATCTTAATGATGGATTTGTCAGATTTTTAGTTCACAAGACATTAATTGTTGGACTAGAGTCGGATTACTGTGATGTTTTTATCAGCTGTTTGGACTCTCATTCTGATGGCACCCATTCACTGTGGAGGATTTATTGGTGAGCAATTTATACAATGCTAAATTTTTCCAAATCTGTTCTGAACAAGAAACAAACTGAACTACAGTTCGGACGGCCTAAGGGTGAATGCATTTTCAGCAAATCTTTATGTTTGGGTGAACAATTGACACTCAGTCTGACTGCACCCATTCACTGCAGAAGATCCATTGGTGAGCAAGTGATGCAATGTTGAATTTCTCCGAATCTGTTCCCATGAAGAAATAAACTCAACTACATATTGGATGACCTGAGGGTGAATACATTTTCAGCAAATCTATCGGTGAACAAATCCTAGTGAAGTACTGACACACTAAACTTTCCAGCAACAAAAATATTCGGTCAAAACAGTTTTAGAGGGCTGAAATCATTAATAGGTAATTAGCACTTTCCCAATGACATGTTTTGACTATTTCAGCATGTTTCATGCACACAATGTAGATAAGCTAGAACGGGTAAACATCTAAGCAGTGGGGACGGATTTCGCAGTGACCAAAAATGATGCTAGATTAGCAATACGCAAACATGTTTGGCTAAATGAAAAAAAAAAGTCTATAGTTTTACAAATGTTACATTGTTTAAAAAGCACTGTTGAGTAGTTTCAGTATACAAGATATGAAATCTCCACTTCAAGAGCAGCCTTGAATAAATATTTTAAGGGTCAAAATAAAGATTCTACATCAAAGCAGACTCTGGCCGCTTTACATGTACTGTTGGCAGGAATTCTATGGAAAAAACTACATGCAAGTTAATGTTCAAAACCATCCAAACAGGTGTTAAAAGGCCCGTCTGAATTCGGCAAGGAGATGTTTTTGAGACGCTGCCTTCGAATACTTTTCCCACTGCACTGTTGTCATGCCCCAAGCCTTTTCCCGTTTCAGAAACATTCCTTTCTTGGAGGAAACATTTCACTTCAACAGTCATTTATGCTGGACGGAATGTAAAAGGACGAGAGCCAAAAACACTGGCCATAAAAGAACTGGCTCTGTGTGCTTTCTTAACAACAACAACAGTCCTTCTCTATCAGCACTTAGACTAAACTTAGACTGATTGCTTTCCCCGAAAACAGAGTCAGTGTGCTCTGAATCTGGATAAATAGAGGATGCTTTTCATAGAACGGGACTGATATAAGAGATATAGATTGGCACACATGTAGCTTATGGTTTACCGATAACGCCTGCCCAGCGATCAATCTAACTGCTGGTAAAAAATAATTGATGTGCTCGAGAGAGGGTTAGATAAGAGAGAAACACAGAGAGGCAGCATGTTCACTGACTTCTTAGAGTTTAGTAATCAGTCATGGGCTGCTGTAATGAATGAGCTCTGACTGCATCTGGTTAAGCAGAATCACCTGACCCTGTGGCGTTCACACATAAACACAAGAGAAACAGATCGCAGAGACATTACAGGCACATCAAGAGGATAAATGCATTTGTTCTCTTGGCATAAGGATGAAATCTGTGGAATGTCTTAAAGGAACATCAAACACAAAAACTCTGGCACGTCGAATTAGAAGGTGATGCATGCTGAGTTTGTTTTTATGATATCTGGAAAACTTGACAAAAATAATTTTACTGAGTGCTGGTTTTGAAAAAAGACTGAAAAAATAACATTCGCTTGCTGAGAAAAGTGATGTAGGTACATTATTAGGTAATCTCAGATCAGGGGCCAGTAGCATGATCTCAGTTTTGTGATTTATGGTTCCTAGAAATTTAGGGAGAGCTTTCGAAGTAGGAAAAATATCATCCTCACTTCTCAAAAATTCTAAAATAAATACAAAATAAATACACTTAAATTTAATACACTTAAATTAGTTAAAAAGTCATAAAATTTAAATACACAAAGCTTTCACAAAAGCTATATTATACTATATTAGTATAATGACTAGTAGATATCCTGACCTACCGTGTGAGTGTTGTTTTTTAACGTAGATTCATAGCCGTGCAGTGCTTCACATTGATTTTGTGCGGATTCTTCACTTCTTTTCATCCTGCCATGGTCCGGCTGCTGTAAATCTTTCAAACTGAGCAGATTTCGTGATTTGTGACTCTTTAAAAATATGGTTTGCTCACTCCTCCTGGAGCTGCTGCTGGGTCTCTCTTCAAAGTCCTTGCAAAGAGCCACTGAGAATAAAATAACCAAAACACAGCAGAATACGGTGCTCATGGTTTCCGTTTAATGTGCACAAAATTCTTCTGTCTAAATATCCATAAATAGCAGGTTTATTGGTAGCAGAACACAACATGCGGTGTTTACACTCTGATGCATGTCTGTGCAGAAGCTGCTGCTCTCACTGTTAAACTCAGGGATTGTTCAAGATTAAGATGGGCGGGGCTTCCGTTAAACACGCCCGTTGTCATGAATATTAATTCAGTCGCGCTGACGTTGCCTGGTAACCTGTTCAATGGCAGTGGGTGTGCTTATAAATATCAATTACATTCGCGTCAGCATTCCAATTGAAAAGGCTCAATCATTAATATTAATGACAAAAATAGCTCTGTAATTTACCATTGGCGGAGGCCCGGTTTATAAATATTAATAGGAAAGCGTTCACTATAGTAGAAGTAGGTTAACCACGCCTTCTGCTGACCAACCTATCTTAAAAATCACTCTTCCTTCCGACTTAATGATAACAAAACTGACTACCATGTGTTATTTTTTTCCATTGCCTTGGGCTGCTGTGAAAAGTTTTATTTGATGGTTAGAATTAAATTGTTGTAAGTTTATATAATTATTACATCATAACCATCACACCAAAAGCAGTTAATATTAATAGATATCACATTTAATTTCATTATATTGTTGCATATATAAAACACATTTAACGTATAAAATATTACATATAAGTTTTGTTTCTACACATTTCAAATGGTAAGACTTTACAGTGTAGAATTAGTAAGATAATTATTTTGTATGTCATTATATTAAAGTTTATTTAAATATACTTGTATAAATATATCATTTTTTAAAAAAATATTTGCATATATATATATATATATATACACAAGTATATACACTTTTAAATATACATTTATATGACTTTTAAAAACTAGTTATCTCTTTCTCTCTCTCTCTATATATATAGAAGCAAATATTTTTTTGTAAATGTTAAGTCACTTCCACACAAATGTATGAGGTTCACACTATTTAAATACATATTAAAGCATAAAGAGGACATATATAATTTCTGCTGACATTTCTTGCAAAAGGTGATGCTGACAATATATATATTAAAAAATATATACTAGAAAAATATATACATCTACATGTAATTAATTTGGTGTACGTTCAGCTCTAGACATAAATTTATATTAAATCATACGTTTACATGTAATTAATTTGGTGTACATATAAAACATTTATAGTACATGATGCTAGAGGATACCTATAAATGTATATATGAAATTTCTTTTTAAATTTTTTTTTAATTAGCCTATAAATGACTCATACATCAAACATCAATTTTTTCAACAACAGTTTATTAACGCCGTGATTTGTAACAAAAAGACCCCCCCTCATGTAATTCAACTACAAGATCCGTTGTTCTGTGCATGTACAGAACTTTAGAAATTTTGGGATTGACAGAAAAAAAAAAAGTATAAAGACACAATTCCTGTCTGAACAGGCAAACCGTAGGATGCAGCCAGAATATTACGTATGCAATTGCTGTGTGGTGATTCACACAAAATTAGACTGGATTTTTCATATTGAACATCAGTCAGGCTTTGCAGAGCTCCGTTCAGCTCTAGATATCCTTGATGACATCCTCAAGCTCTTCTTTTGTGTACATGTGAAAGGTCTTGCCGGGTTCTATTGTGGCAAGCTGCAGGCAGAGACAAGGAAACTGTCAGAACTTCATATACTTTTAAATTGAATTATATTTCACAAGACCATGTGAGGTAAAGCCCTTGTGTATTACCTCAATGTTAGTGGCATTGAGTTTCTCCTCCATCACTTGTTTCAGGATAGTGAGAGAAGACTTGATGGCATCCTTTAACGTCATGGACTGAAAGAGATAAATACAATTTATAAACATTTGGTGGGGAAAGGAAATGAGACCAGTGCTTGAGACTGGAATTTTTTTGGAAGCAATTAGATTTATGGGGAAGTCTTTTGGACACCGGCTGCTGCTTATTAGATTGCAGGATCACATGGGAGAGTCTGGTGACTAAAGTTACACTAGTAGAGGCATGACATACTGGAATGAGAAGATGGGTGGGGTAGATTTAAAAAAGGACTCTTATTTCCTAAGCACATGGCTCAATTTGCTGCTGTAGTATTCTCTTAGGAGAAACACTTTCCTCTACCCTCTTAAAAATAACCTGACTGTGGCATTATGGATCAGATGGCTCAGTTAGAGCTTAGACTAGTTATATACACATGGACATGTGGAATTGATTTTGCATGATAGAAAAAAAATACATGAAGAGTGTATTATAACAGGTTATCCAAAAATTAACATTTGCTGAAATCTCAGGCCACCCAAGATGTAGATGGGTTTGTTTCTTCATCAGAACAGATTGAGAAATGTAGCATTACGTCGCTTGTTCACCAATGGATCCTCTGCAGTGAATGGGTGCCGTCAGAATGAGAGTCCAAACAGCCGATAAAAACATTACAACAATCCACAAGTAATCCACACCACTCCAGTCCATCAATTAACATCCTGTGAGGTGAAAAGCTGAAAAGCTGTACTCTAAATTCCGATTAAGAAACAATCTCATCTACACATTGGATGGCCTAACACTTCTTAGCAATGGAGGAGTAGGAAAGTTTGTGCTGGCTCAAGGGATGCTGAGATGTGCATTTAAAGTAAGCATCGAAACTACTATTTCATCATTAACTTTACCATAAAACAATAAAAAGGAAATGCAGATGAAGCAGAAAGAGTGGGTGAATGTACCTTGTGGTAAACCTCCTGCAGAGAGCTCTGAGCTCCTTCAGATGCTGAGCCGATAGCCCTGGCATCACACTGGACAAAAGTGCCTGAAGGATCCATGTGGTATCTGTTAAAAGAAATTTGGTGTGATTTATAACTTTACAAACCAAACAACTCTCTTAGTACCTAATAAATTAAAACTTACAATTTTAATAAAGATTATAATGCTTCTGATATTGCTTTCTAGTAGAGCTGCATCATTTGAGTGGAGGGAAAAAACACATTGTGATTTTTTTATAATAAAAAAATTATAAAAGAAGTGCTGTGCTTGTGTCCCATGCACATATTTAATTAAATCACAGCCTTGGTGATTGGTAATAACTCCACTAAACTGTATCATGATTTGGTTATATTTAAATTAATAGTGCATCGCTAATTTTTTTGTAAACATCAAGTAGGGTAAAACATCAATAATAACTTAAAGGGACAGTTCCCCCCAAAAATGAAAATTGTCATTAATTACTCACCCTCATGTCATTTTAAACCCGTAAGACCTTAGTTCATCTTCGTTAAGATATTTTTGATAAAATCCGAGAGCTTTCTGACCCTGCTTAGACAGCAATGCAACTGACAAGTTCAAGGCCCAGAAAGGTAGTAAGGACATTCTGAATAGTCCATGTGACATCAGTGGTTCAATCATAACTTTATGAAGCTATGAGAATACTTTGTGTGCAAAAAAAACGAAAATAACATCTTCATTCAACAATTTCTTCTCTTCCGTGTCAGTAGACACGTGTTCACAGCTTCATAAAATTAAGGTTGAACCACTGATGGAAAATTTTAATGATGCCCTTACTACATTTTTGGGCCTTAAATGTGGTCGTTTCGATGCCGATGCTGTCTATGCAGGGTCAGAAAGCTCTCAGTTTCATCAAAAATATCTTAATTTGTGTTCTGAAGATGAACGAAGGTCTTACTGTTTTGGAACGACATGAGGGTGAGTAATTCATGACAGAATTTTCATTTTTGGGCAAACTGTCCCTTTAAGGTGTAACAAGTCTGCTGTTAGTTGCATGAAGGTGCTTTGATGTGTAGGAGGATATGACTTCTATGCCTTCATTAAACATGCAAAATAAAAAAAAATATTATTAGCTAAAATACAAACACTAAAGACAGAGAGAGTGTACTTACAGCTGGGGACCTTTCTCATCCACACCTCCAAAAAGCAGAGCGACACCAAAAGGACGGCTCTAAAGATTGAAAAGATGGATATTTGTTATCAAACTACAACCGGAGAACATTATCCTGGAGAGAACTGAAAGTCAGTGCAATAAATATAAGCCAGACGCTCATACCATAGCGCCAGGGTCAGCGTCCTCCTCTCCAAACTGCAGAGCGAGGTTAGACACAGCCTGCGTTACGCTCTCCACTGTCATCGTCTCATTGTAGGTAAACCAATGGTTCTGCAGAAACACAGGAATGCTTAAAATATATGGCATTTGGTGCAAGAACACTTTCTGTATGAATAAAACCCACTGAGTAACCACAGCACTGACAATACAGATTTAAGAAACATTCACTGACCTGTGTTTCCACTCTTGCTTTGTCAATAAGTGTTTTTGCATCAGCTATTAAGCCACTCATGGCACAGCCTGTATTAAGAAATGAACATGATAATTCATAACTAGCTTTACTACACTTATACACATGGAAAATGTGTTATTTTAAAGGGTTAGTTCACATAAAAATGTAATCCTGTCATTAATTACTCACCTCATGTCATTCCAAACCATAAGATCTTCGTTCATCTTCAGAATGCAAATTAAGATATTTTTGATGAAATCCGAGTACTTTCTGACCCTGCATAGGCAGCAACACAACTGACACATTCAAGGCCCTGAAAGCTAGTAAGGACATTGATAAAATAGTCCATGTTTCCTTTGCACACAAAAAGTATTTTTGTAGCTTGGTTTGCACCACTGATGTCACATGAAATATTTTAACCATGTCCTTACTATCTTTCCAGAATTTGAACATGTCAGTTGCGGTGCTGCCTATGTAGGGTCTGAAAGCTCTTGGATTTCATCAATAATATCTTAATTTGTATTCTGAAGATAAACGGGGATCTTATGGTTTTATATTTATAATTTTCATTTTTTGGGTGAACTATCTCTTTAAGCATTCATCTTACCAATATGAGTGTCAATCTCTACAATCTTTTCAATGCTGCTGGGCTCCATCAGAGGAGAGGTTATTCTCTTCTCCACAGCAAGACACACTCCCTCCGCTGTCTGAATGCCAATGGCTGTGGACCCCAACTGGAAAAACCCACAAAAGCAAATAAAGTTAGCTCCAATATTCACTTACTACAACCTGAGAAAATATTTGACTTCTAATAGTGTTATATATCAAATCAGCAGACACTTTAAACACATCTGGTAGTTAATTTGAGTAAAACTTCACGTATTATTACAAAAAAGGTCTACCTTGATGGCTTCAATGGCATATTCTACTTGAAAAAGCCTTCCCTCTGGTGAGAAAGTGTTCACTCCTCTGAAGACAGATAAAAATGTTAATATGATTCAGTATATATGTATTCATATTTGTATTTTAATATACTTTTAATAAATTGTAGGCGTTAATGCAGTTATGGCATCGGAAAAACTAAACTGAAAGTGAAAGTTTTAAGACAAGTCCATGACATTGCACGCATTATTTTTTTCTTTTAAAAAGAGACGTGTAAATATCCTAAAAATATATAGATATATGAACAGCCACTGACAACACAAGCATGAAACACAAATGACTGAAAGACATTCAAAGCAGCGTACAGAAAAGTTAACGGTCATTCTTCATCTTACCTGTCATATTCTGATCTTGTCAGGAACATTTTGAAATGCAAATCTGTAAAAATCAACAAGAACAGACTTAGATTATCTAACTTTAATGTAGTGAGTTAGCACAAAAAACAACAGCTTGCTATGTAAGCGGCGCGATCTTATCATTGGAGTTCACAACCAATCAAACACAGTCATCCCTTAGACTTATTGGACGATTTCGAGATGGAAGGCGGGGCTATGAATGAACTGTGCATTTGATTGGTCGAACCATCCTTCACTCAATGACAAGGCATGTTTTACTTCAACTAATTCAAGTCATTCTTAGATAAGCTCTTTAGTAATACTTTCTGCGTACATGTACTTTTTTAAACTCTCAAATACATTAATAAACAGTTTTCCCACAAGGTTTTTATCCATTTTGTTCTTTATTTTGGCAAAAACCATGTGAGAACACAAACACATGAGCATCTAACGTTAGCTAACCGGTTTACTACTAAATAAACAGCACACGGGCCGTTAAAAAAACTTTACACAATATACTCTGTTGTTTCAAATGCTTTCGTCTGCAAAGCTGTGGTTTACTGCAGCATGGCACAACATAATAAGTATTTATAATGAATTACTTACCTTCTGCAGTGGAGGGTGAGTTTGCTAGTTTCAACAGTACAGGAAGTGTTCATACATAATCGCCCGACAAAAGCATTTCGTTTCAACTTAGGTTCCTACCCTGCGCACTGCAAACAATGGCAAATCTAGGCTATAATTAATTCTCTTAATCAAGAAATTTCAAGTAATTTAGAGAGTTTTAAGGCATTTCTGTTTTTTCAGTTGCTCTAAGGTTTTCAAATAATTTGCCATAACATTTAGAGCCACTTTAAGGAAACTACATTTGTGTAAATAAAACGTGCCTATAATCAAAATATTATTACACATAATTCAATCTTGTGTGTGTATGCATGTATGAACTTAAAAAAAAAAACATTTTTAATGGGCAGGTGTATATAAACATTATAATTATTTTGGTAAAATGATATTATTAAATTTGAGGGATTCGCTCCCTAATACATATCTTTATTTTTTCAGTCCAATACCAAATACAGTATTGTCAATATTGTTATAAATTAAATTGAAAATATTTTAGGATATTATATAATATACGGTGATTTTTTTTTTGGGACAAAATGGGTAAATATAGCCCAGAATTTGAATTTATTTCTGTTATTGTTTAGCCAATTAATAACAAATAGTAAACATTTTGTTTATGTAATGTTTATTTTAAATGCACTGTAAGTTTACTAATAACACTTGCTTAATAAATTTCATATGCACTACCAGTCAAAAGTTTTTGAACATTAAGATATGAAAAGTTCAGAAGAACAGCATTTATCTGAAATAGAAATCTTTTGTAACATTATAAATGTCTTTATCATCAATTTTGATCAATTTAAAGCATCCTTGCTAAATAAAAGAATTAATTTCTATATATTCTTTCCCCAAATTAGCATATTAGAATGATTTCTGAAGGCTCATGTGACACTGAGACTGCTATGCTGAAAATTCAGCTTTGATCACAGAAATAAATTACATTTTAAAATACATTAATATAGAAAGTAGTTATTTTAAATTGTAAAAATATTTCAATTGTTTTTGTTGTTTTTGCTGTACTTTGGATCAAATAAATGCAGGCCTGGTAAGCAGAAGAGACTTCTTTAAAAAACATTAAAAATCTTACTGGTAGCCTATTAACCATTTTATAAAAGCGTTGAAACAAAGCAGTTATCAACAACAAACTTAAAACTTTAGCTATTTAGGCCTATTTCTGCATGTTTCTGGAGGGACCTGGCAACACCAGTGAATTTCCGCGTGTATGTCACTTTAAGAGAAAGTTGAAATCACGTGTCTCACTGTAGAAAGTTTGACAAGTTGGTCGACATAAGTCCTCTGTTTTCCCGCTATCGAAAACCTTGAATGTCGCTCTCTTGTATCTTCTTCCTCTGTTAATAACAACCTCGCACTCTAACCTGGGATCGAAGTCTTTCCTGTCAGCGACGATATAAAAACACACCCAAAACATGGAAATCGTGCAGGTAACAAACTAGCAACAGTTTGATGAGCCTCGTCTTTTCCGCTCAAGCATATCAAGTTGAGGATTTCGTCTTTATTTTCACTCTATTTACAGAAAATCATGTCGGGGTTTAGTCTGGATTTGGGACCAGTGAAAGAGCCACTGGGATTTATCCGAATCCTGGAATGGGTGAGTTTCTGCGATCACTCAGCAGATCCAAATGTCACATCGTGTCTCTGATAACGCGCGTTCGTTATGACAATTGATAGATAACTTTAGTTGAAAATGTCTTTAAACACTGTGTTATGTGAGATTCATGTACCTTACACGATAACACAAATACGTTTTAGTCCCATATGGTGATGTTTTGTAAATAATGGGCAACACCCATGTCAAAATAGTGGATTAAAAGTGCTATGTTATCCACTGTTAAGGTCATTTAAATGTATAGACGCCTTTAGGTGTGCCATCTGATAGGATATATGCCGTAGAAATCTTCTCAGGCATACAAATGCATGCAAATTTATACAAGTCCTGCCTTGCTCACAGTCCCTTGAGAATTAAATGATGTTTACATTGCCAACTGTAGGAGCAACCAAGATCGTCCTGTTTGTCACATGCGCATTAGAAGTCTCCTATGGTGGACTTTACTCTAATACTAAATATACCACTGCAAACAATGGCAAATCTAGGCTATAAAACACACCTATCTGCAGGGCTCTCAAACTGATGTGGGTAACTAGGCCTGGAGTTCATTAACCTACTAAGAAATCAGGCTGGATATAAAATTAACGTTTTTATGTCAGTCTTATCTGATTTACGTACTATAAAATTAAGTTTTAATGAATCTAGAATAGATCTATAACAGAATAAAACTTTCTTCAGAAGGGAATCTCCGCTACCTCGGCTTGCGAGCTATATATATTTGTTTGTCCTCGTATTTAGTCGTAGACTAGACTGAAATTCGATCCAGTTGGTCTAATATAGTTTAGAAGTCCGGAAGTAGAAGCTAACTGCCACAAATTTCAGTGTTGATATGTGAAACTATACCTACTCGCTGGCGTAAATATCCAACGGCACTGAAAAGCGGCCAAGATCATTTATAGAAGTGATGTTGTATGTACAGATACAGAAAAGAACCCCAGCTGCAGTTGCTTAAATAGCATGTAGTTTATTAGATGTTCACTAACTGGATCGGTATCCCACTGATCCCACTGAGCAGGCCACTTTTCCTTTAAATGGTGTCTAGGCCTCAATTTTTTTAGCTATATATCTCACCAGGCGAGTCTTAAGTGTGTTTCGTTCTTGCATATGTAAATATTTGCACTTTGCACACAGTTTTGGCCTTGTGTAATGATCTTGCAAGTCATTATAATTTGCGAACATGCAAGGCGTTAGACAAAAGACAAGGTGCAATTTAACACAATAGTGTGTTGTTTTGAATCCTTTGTTTGGAGGTAGTGGAATTCCTGCAACTTAATCCAGACTGCAAAGGTGCTGGTTATACGTGGGGACACATTTCATTACAAACCCACTGGAAATAATCCCAGACAATGCAAACTTGAAGTTCGAGATAATATGAGGTGTAAATGAAGCTGTTATCTCTAGGTTATACCAGCTAAACCCTTGTTCCTCTTTTACCTAGTAGAAAATACATTACTACTATCCTGATTTTGGTGGCCCAAAACATGCTGCTATTTGTTTTAATAAATATAAAGCTTATAAGAATCTTAATTTTTTTCACTGGTTAAAGTTAGTGGAGAATATCCCCTTTTTTCTGTGTGTGATCTGCTTCTATGCTTACCTTAAACTTAGTAGTGTATCTCGGTTTCCACAAAAATATTTAACTGCACAACTGTTTTTAACATTGTGATAATAACAAAAAATATTTTTTCAGGAGAAATAAGCATGTTTGAATGATTTCTGAACGTTCATGTGACCTTGAAGACTAGAGTAATGATGCTGAAAATTCAGCTTTGCATTAAAGGAATAAATGACAGCTGAGGTCAAATGTTTACAGACATACAAAATGTATGTCATTTTTTTTGTTAAGTACTAACCTTAATAAGATATTTCACATAAAAGAAGTTTACATATAGTCCACAAGACAAAATTATAGTTGAATTTATAAAAATGACCCTGTTCAAAAGTTTACATACACTTAATTCTTAATACTGTGTTGTTACCTGAATAAACCACAGCTGTGTTTTTTCGTTTAGTGATAATTGTTTATGAGTCCCTTGTTTGTCCTGAACAGTTAAAACTGCCCGCTGTTCTTCAGAAATCCTTCAGGTCCCACAAATTCTTTGTTTTTTTTGTTTTTTTTAGCATGTTTGTGTATTTGAACCTTTTCCAATAATGACTGTACGATTTTTTTTTTTTCACACTGAGGACAACTGAGGGACTCATATGCAACTATTACAGAAGGTTTAAACTCTCACTGATGCTCCAGAAGGAAACACAATGTATTAAGAGCCGGGGTGAAAAAACTTTTTGAATTATTTTGGTAAAATAATTAACATTTTGCAGATTCTGCAAGGTGTATGTAAACTTTTGACCTCAACTGTACATTTGAAAATATATTACAATAGAAATCAGTTATTTAAAATTGTAAAAATATTTCACAATGTTATAGTTTTTACTGTTGTTTTTTTTTGTTTGTTTTTTTAACAAAAAAACATTTAAAAAAAATCATAATTATTTCAAACTGACAGTTTAAATTTGTGCTTCTTTAAAGGGATAGTTCACCGAAAAATGAAAATTACTATTGTTATTAATTACTCCCCTATATGTCGTTCCAAATCCGTAAGACCTTTCATTGTTGGAACGCAAATTACGATATATTTGATGAAATCTGAGAGCTTTCTGACCCTGCATAGACAGTAATGGAACCGATACGTTCAAAGTAGGTAGGTTCAGGTTCTCCTGATCACACATCGAAGAGAGGAAATTGTTGAATAAAGTTGTTATTTTTGCTTTCTTTGTTCACAAAAAGTAATCTCATAGCTTTATCAAATAACGGTTGTCACATGGACTATTTTAATGATGTCCTTACTACTTTTCTGGGCCTTGAATGTGTCAGTTGCGTTGCTCTTTATGTCAGAAAGCTCACGGATTTCATCAAAAATATCTTAATTTGTGTTCAGAAGATGAACGAAGGTCTTACAGTTTTGGAATGACATGAGGGTGAGTAATTAATGACAGAATTTTTATTTTTGGGTGAACTGTCCCTTTAAGGTGTAACAGGTCTGCTGTTAGTTGCATGAAGGTGCTTTGATGTGTAGGAGGATATGGCTTATATGCCTTCATAAGCATTTTTTCCTCAAGAATGTCCTGAATTGCATAAAACCTGAGGAAACGGGCGGTTTGACACACTATTTACTTGTAAAGCAAGAATGTCAGCCACTCCCTTTCAAAATCAGCATGAGTCCACAGTGATGTTTTTGCTTTTAACCACCACAACCCAGATCTCCCAGCAACAATGGAGAGGAAGTAGTGGTCACTAACAGGTGAACCGACCTCTGATCATGTTGACAGTGGTGGCAGGGACGGTTCATTCACACAAAGGCGCTCTTGAATAGTCACTTGCTTCGTGTAGGTGTGCATTCCAGCGTGAACGTGGCATCGGCCCACCATGTGGTTCTGTTTGGTGCCAGGCACCCTTAGTTGGCCCGCTGTGCTTCTCCGCGCCAAGCACCTGCACCGCACGCGCAACAGGAATGAAGCCAAAGTCTTGCCGGGGTGAAGATTGCACACCCACTCTTTAGAAAGCGGAGAGATTTTCTTGGCAGCAAAAATGTAGGGCTATTTTTAGAGTTATTTTGGGGTGCAATACAGACCAATGTGTCTCAGGATCAGATATCTGGTTTGAGGAAAGAAGAAAACAATCTAGCCTCTGTTGGAAGCACTTTTTTTTTTTTTTTGTGGGTGATGTTTTGGTCTGTTGGTCTGATGTCAAATTGCCCATTAGAATAGTCTGAAAATGTACTAAAAATAGTGAAAAATTCTGTTTATTTTTATTATTATTATTTTATTTTTAGTTTGTTGTTGTTGTTCACTGGAAAGAAAAAAATATATGTACAGATAGCTCTGACATTTTCCTGACAAGTATCTGTCATATTTCACCCCAAACATGTCATTGTGAAATTAAATTAATAATTCTGTTTTTAATAATGATATAAAATACATTTATTTTAAAGACATTATAAAATAATTACCAAAAATGTTAAAGAAAATTAAGCTTAATTTTAGGACTGTTATAATGTTTTTTATCATGAGGATATTTTCATGACCATTTGATTTTTGCAAATCCCCAAAAATGTTTAGTATTACATTTGTACAATTATAGTGTTTCTTTTATATTTTATTTTCTATTTATATTTTAAATAGCTTTTATTTTTATCATATTGGTTTTCATTTGAATTTATATACTAGTAATTTTTTGTGCTTTTTTCATAATTTTGTTATGCTTTTGTCTCTCTTTATGCTTTTTTTTTAATTAGTAATATAATTTTGTTTTAGTCATTTGTTTAGTCATTTTAGTACTTCAAATTTAATTTAGTTTAATTAATTAATTTAGTTAACAATTCACAAACCACATCCCCAAAAATGTTTTTATTATTAAAAAGTACATTTATACTATTATAATATTTGTTTTATGTTTTATTCTATATTTATAGTTTGCATTTTTATCTTTTCGGTTTTCATTTTAATTTATATACTAGTAATGTTTTGTGCTTTTATCATAATTTTCCTTTAATATATATCATGCATGTTAGTACTTTTAACTTATTATTTAACTTATTTATTTCACTGTTTATTTCAATTACTAAAAAAATAATTTTTAATAATTGTATTTTTAGTTAACAATTCACAGACCACATCCCGAAAAGTGTTTAGTATTAAATTGTTATAGTATGTTTTATATTTTATATTTATGTTTTAATAGCTTTTATTTGTATCATTTCAGTTTTCATTTTAATTTATATACTAGTAATTTGACGTGCTTTTGTCATAATTTTGTCTTGCTTTTGTCTGTTTTTTGCTTTTTTATTATTAGTTATATAATTTTATGTTTTAGCAATTTTAGTACTTCAACTTTCAACTTTTTTTTAACTTAGTTGCAAAGAATAATTTTTACGTTTCACTGTATTTTGTTTAAATTACTGAAAATGTTTAATAATTTTATATTTAGTTAACAACCACATTTTTCCCCTAAGACATTTTTTCATCAGATTCACCATGTTAAATAGCAGCATTTTGTAAATATAATTCTCACAAAGGACTCTGTTCTGGAGGGAAGTTCTGCATCCCACTATTGTTTCTCCTGTGTAACAGCAACTGATTCTCAGAAGACTCTTTATTGTTTCTTAAACAGGGGGTTCCACAGAGAGACTTCAGTAATCAAATAGTCCTTGGAATTTTTTTAATATGTAGCTTAAATGTAAAAGAAAGGTTGAACTTTAACTTGGTTGGAATATTTATGCTTAATTTTCACTGACTCAGGCTACGGGCAGAGCTGTCTTAAAGTGACAGTTCACCCAAAAATGAAGAATGATTGTGTCATATAGTTTCAAATAATATGAGGGTGAACTGTCTCTTTAAGCATTTTCCTATTAGGTCTTTACAATTTGCTAAATCTAGAGCTACAGTGTTCATCTGTTGCACTGTATAGCTCTTAAAACTATGGCTCTTACTTTTTCATGATTGCTATGGATCCTGTCACTTTTTCACAGTAAAACACCTTATAAAGAGAGGAAAGACTGGATCAGAGAACACTGAAAAAATGCCAGCAAAATCTATAAATCAGAGCTGTGCTACTGTAGTTATTCTCACAAATGTCTGCAGAAGCCACTTCCTGTGTGGAAGTGGAGCGTTTGTAAAAGGAAAGCAGCGGACCACGCGCCAGGATATGTGTGAGTCAGCGAGGGCAAAAGCGTTGAGGGATCATTTACAGATGTAGGGCTTGTCTGGATGAGGACAGCACTTTTACAATGATGTGATGTCAGCTACTGCCACACGCAAATGCTAAATTCATGTTTTTGAAGTTATATTTTTCTTTGTCAAACTCTCAGTGACTGACTGCATTCATTTGTTACATTTAATGTTTCAGAAAATTCTGGAAAATTACATCTTGATTCTTGACTAATTTTTAAATCCGACCGAAAGAAGTTTGACCGATTTAATACAATTAGTTAAACGGTTAAAAAGATAATTTAATTTTTTTTCAATAATTTATCAAAATATTTTAAAATGTTTGCTGGATGGTTAAAAAAAATATTGCATTTTTGAGAGAGAAAAAAAAAATAGTGTAGGCCTATAATGTTAAGTCGCATATTATTATTATTACATTCAGAAATAGACCTGATGCGGACACAAATGTTTACAGATATTATAAACATAGGCTGTGCTATTTTAGTTCCCCTCACTCCACACAAAAAATCCTTTCAATTTAATAGTATTCAGAAAAGAACAAGAATGAAAAATACAAGAAGCTAGGCTATATAAACGACAAGCCTAAACTAATTAATTTAGGCTAAAGCGAAACTAAAACTAACGTCTCTCATATGTCACAAATCCAAATGTTTCCGTAATATTATTTATTATGTAAACCCGCTTTTGTATTTCACTCGCATTCCAATATCTGCATAAATTTATTTGTGTACATTCACAATAAAAACAAAGCTTTGTGCTTTTGTAAAATAAAGAAAAATAGGATGCCGCTTTTTAGCTGTCTTCCTTTCGCGCAGCACAAAAATGAACCAAAACTCTGCATGCTAGCTACTTGTTGCACATTTTTTTCTTTCATTTTGTTAATTAAGTAAAAATATTTATTGTGTAAGCCTATTGATTCATTATATATAGCCTAGCTTTATTATGTTTCTTGTCGGTTAA